>VYZS01078519.1:21832-35365 GCA_013400695.1 Neodrepanis coruscans | reverse complement strand
TTGGGCTTGATGATTTTAAAGGTGTTTTACAAAATAAATTCTATGATTCTATATCTATGAACCACAGGGTTCTCACAAGATAGAGAAACAATTTATTAGGCAACACTCCAGCTGTTGGACTGACATCATCTGACTGTTGCTCTAGTAAAACATTGATGAATGTATTTGTGGATGCCTCAGGGATGCCAGATGCTGGGTGAGTGCTGGAGGTGCTGAGTGCCCTCCATTCCCTGTGGTGCCAACAGGACCTGGGCATGGTGCTGAGCTGGTCAGTGTGCAGGCAGGAGGTGGAGGCCAGGCTCTCCCCTGCTCTCTAAGCATGTGGATGAAGTAGGTGTTGATACTCACATGAAAAAAGCTCTAGATGCTCTGGTGCTGTCTTGGCAGAGGAGCTGTCCGCTGGACAGTGGTTGCTAGGGGCACTCAGTTTGTCTCCCCTGATAAAAAAAAGAGGGAATTTTCTGTGAGAAATTCTGTGTTTACAGCTAATCTGAAACAGTTTATATCTTGTAGTTGTGCTGCAAAAGACAACTGTTCAAAAGGGCTTTGGAGCACTACTGGAGTTCTTTCTCAACACAGGAACTCCAACAAGGGAGTCCCTAGTGTCTGCCTATCTGTCTTCCTGTTAAAATGATTAACCCTGATGGAATGTTAATGCATTTTCCATAATTTACTCTCACAGCCATGGTCTTGGGCAGGCATCTTTTATTGTTATTCAACCTAAACAAAAAAATTCCTGCTGATTTTTAGTTAAGATTAGGTCAGCCAGCACCTTCCCTATCAAATGGATGTAGACCTTTAACAAACATGGCTCTCTTCCTGCTGATAATCTCTTCAGAGAGAAATTGGGAACTTCAAGCTGTTACTAAATATTTGGTCTTCCTCAATAGTAAAATTAGCAACACTTCTCAACCTTGGGTGAGCAATCTGTCTCTGAAATACAAACACATTTCTGTACCAGGCTCTTAATGGCTCCAAAATCACATGTTCCTTCCATTAATTTTCAATGAGTCTGCATGCATGGACCAGGCAGGTAAGTTGTAATGAATCACATAGTGAAAAAAAGATAAGAAATTTCAGTTACATTGTGGTGTTTTTTCAAGAGTACAGTGCTTTTTGTTGTAACTCTGATCTGAAACCTCCTAGAAGTGGAGAGAATATTTTTTCCCTGTTCATCTGAAGGGTGGTTTCTCCAGCTAACTGGTTCAATATTGCTGTATATTCCTATGTGGATGGGGCAGGGAGCAGGGAACATCCCTCTGGATGGGATGCAGAGAGCATCCACAGAACACCACTTCTGAGTTAGTCACTTGTGATCCTGCTATAGCCAGCAGAGAAAACTCTTACGTAGCAATTCCTTTCACATCACTGAATTCTTATACACTGAGTTGATAACTGGATTGTATTAGTGGAAACCTGCAATATATTCCAGGTGTACTGTTTAGGATGGGATGAACTATGACCTAGCAGTTCCTTGGGCCATGCTCAGAATGCAACTGGCCACATCTGCATGGCTTCTTGAGTCACTTCTGTCCCGCAGCCCTTTGATGGGGCAGGTTGGTGTCACTTAATCTTTCTCACAGAAGAGCTTTTGATTATCTTTTAGGAAAGAAATTAATCCAACAAATCAGAATTGCCTGCCAGCACACTGCTGTGGTGAAAGGCATATCAGTGGATACATAACAATGTGATGTAAAAACAAAAATGCCTACAAGCCTTTCCCCAAATTAAACAACCTTTGAGTGAGTGAATGCTGGTCAAAAATAAAAGTGTACATCCAAGAAAACTCTTCTGCAGATTATGCATTTTATTATTTTTTTTTGTGGGCATGTACACTTCTCTCACTGTGTATAAAGGATTCAGCTGGAAGTTACATTTTTTGTAGTATATGAAGGGCCTGTTAATCTCAGAGAGTAAAAGCCAAATAAATTTTACCTACTGTATTTGTTCACATGATTTTTTTTTACACAAAGCTTATTTTGTGTATGCATTTTTTTCTCCCGCTTGCTTTGGTAGGAAACTCAGGGGTAAAATTCCATTACATATATAAAATTGACAGCTAACTACAAAAAGAAAACCAGATGGCAGCCCAACAGAAGTACCAGATGTACATTGCTGCATCTTTTTACGGATGAATACACCCAGAAACAGAAATTTCTATTGTTTATAGCAGATGAGTTCATTACCCATATTTGAAAATTCAGAACTTTTCTCTGATACTTAAGGGCATGCTTCTATAGTCCTGTCAGTATATCAAAAAGTGAATCCAGATCATTGGCAAACATGCCTACTGTGGGTAGTCATACTCCCAAACTGGGGTGGCCAGGCAAACCCCGGGAGATACAAGCAAATTTCAGGCCTTGTATTGCAAGTGCTTTGTCTTCAGGTGGGGTTATGACTTCATCTTTTGGGGAAACCAAACAAATGTTGCTGGAATGAGAACTGCATAGGAGGAAGAGGATGTTTACATTTTCCTCTGTATTCTCTCAGAGCTTTCAATCAAGATATTTAAGCATGTGACTCCTCAACTACTTTCTTTCAAGTCCAGCTTATTGGGGTTTGTTTAATATCCTGCTAAAATAGTTCATTTCTAACTCAGTTGGAACTTCAGATCTTTTGTTCTGAAATCCCTTTCTTAAGCTGCTGTGGTTTTCTTTTTGAACAACTCATCTGGAAGACAAGTACCTGGTGCACTCCTGCTGCGTAGGTTTTCTGTGCAGGGAGAGGTCAACTTTTGTATTGAAAATCACAATCAAGAGTTAAATAAATAAAGGATAATTTGCTTAATTTAGAGACTGACATAAATTTTTTGAAACACTAAAACCAGAAAATCTGGAAGTCTTGACTGTATGCTTGCTGAACATAAAAATGTTATATTTTTTCCAGAAGTGTTGATATTTTGGTGACATCCTACATCGTTCATTTCAGACTCCTAGCCTTAGTCTCAAGTTTTATATGTATGGATGGGTTTGTGTTTTTTTGAGAGGGATTTATATTCCATTTTGAGTTTTGGAAGAAGGACTTAACTAGGAACTGATACCACTGAAATAACTCAGCTAGAGATATTTGTAAGCTCATTACACCCTGAAAGCAGCACTCTGTAGCTGAGTTTATTTTGTGAAATTCCCTGGACTGAAATAAAAAGGCTTTTTCTGAACCATTTTTTTTGTACAAAGATGCAGTACCTGCAAGACAAAATTAAAGTTTGGAAACAGTTATGAAAATAGGTTTTCTTTCAATGGAATATATCCTACAGAAGGAATAATAGCATCACTACAAGTAAGGATACTGCATCTCTAATTGCTTTTGAACTTTCTCCACCTGAAAATTTGAATGCTTGTTCCCTGCCTGACTTTTGGAATTTGGATAGAAGAAAATAATATCTATGGAGTAAATTAGTATCACCTTCTTCCCAGTGGCTGCCTGATACTTAAGACATATTTTAGCCTTTTCACAGCTTTCAGGATAACAACTTCATTAACATTTCGGTATACATGAGCAATTTCTGGCACTATCACTGATAGAAATATTCAGGAGAGCCTAAGTTTTCAGTTAGAGGGTAGATTTAAAAGAGATAGCAGCAGTTTTAAGCTAAATTTGTGCTGTAAACCTTGACATGAGTGTTCTGTTTTTAGCTTTATAAATTGTCCATGAAATTTAGAAATACAAGGACTCACATTTTAAGTGAACTTCTGCAATGGGTGTTTCTCATAGGCTAACATTCTCTTGCTGGGCAACTATGTCCTTGACTCTGCTTCTTGTACAAATGGTTATAAATCAGAAGTAGTGGTTGTGTAGCCTATGAAATACAGCAATGTAAAAGACAGAAGATAAGTATCAAAGCTTTGCCTTGATGCTGTCCGTTTGGTCTTCCTTCTTCTTTCTTGTTTAGGAAGGTACTTCTGGAGATAAATGTCCCCAGGATGGAAATGTATTGGCTGTACCTCATCAAATTCAACCCGGTTTTATTTCACCAAGACCAGTACAGCTATAGCAAAGGCAAATTTGCCTCTGCATTGATCTGCTGTAAATAAACTTGCTTCTTTCTGGAAAAAAAGTTATTTTTCCTTATGGGCATTAGCTTTCATCCTGGTGCTCTTTCCGCTGCCAGACTTCATATCTTTTTTTCTCCAGTTCGCTGGTGTGTAGTTGTTTCTTCCATGCAGGAAGCAGATGATGCTGTGCTGTGCTGAACCACTGGGTGGATGGAGAAGACAGACAATGCTTTGTGGGCACTGTAGCAGTGAAACTCAAGGCAAGCTGGCCATTCTAGCGCAGGTTGAATTTGAACCTTTCACTGAGGGCATTAGCTGGCAGCAGCTCTGCCTGCTGTTTGCAGCCAAGGATGTAACAGTAGGAAAAGAATCACAGAATCACAGAATCACAGAATATGCTGAGTTGGGAGGGGCTCACAAGGAACATTGAGTCCAACCATTTGGCCTGCACAAGACCATCCCCAAGTCACACTATGTGCCTGAGAGTATCATCCAAACACTTCTTGAACTCTGTCAGCCTCGGTGATGTGACCCCTTCCTTGAGGAGCCTGTTCAAGCACCCAACTACCCCTGGGGCAAAAAACCTTTTTCTAATATCCAATCTAAAGCTTCCATGGCACAGCTTCAGGCCATTCCTTTGGGTTCTGTCACTGGTCACCAAAAGAAGAGATCAGCGCCTCCCCCTCCTCTTCCATCACAAGAAAGTTGTAGACCGCAATAAACTTTCCCCTCAGTCTCCCCCAGACTGAACAGACCAAGTGGCTTCAGCTGCTCCTCATACAGTTTCCCCTTAAGGCCCTTCACCATCTTCATTGCTGTCCTTTGGACACTCTCTAATAGCTTTATATGCTTCTTATATTTTCGTACCCAGAACTGCCACAATATTCAAGGTGAGGCCACACCAGCACAGAGCAGAGCAGGACAATCCCCTTCCTCCACCAGTTGGTGATGCTTTCCCTGATGCCCCCAGGACACGGCTGGCCCTCCTGGCTGCCAGGGCACTGCTGGCTCATATTCAACTCACCATCAACAAGGACCCCCAGGTCCCTTTCCATGGTACTGCTTTCCAGCACCTCATTCCCCAGTCTGTACATACATCCAGGGTTCCTCTCCTCCAGGTACAGAATCTGGCCCTTGCCAATGTTAAACTTCATACAGTTGGTGATTGCCCAGTCCATTAATTTGTCAAGGTCTCCCTGTAGGGTCTCCCTGCCTTCAAGGGACTCAACAATTCCTCTACAAACCTGCTTAGTATCCCTTCCAGTTCTACAGTCAAGTAATTTATGAAGCGGTTGAAGAGCACAGAGCCTAAGATAGAGCCCTGTGGAACCCCACTAGAAGAATGAGAGAACAAAATCTTTTTTCCTCTGTTTTTAAGGAGTAAATGTTATCTTTGAGGTCATTCAAAATTCAGCGGGAAAAAATGTTAAATGAAATCAGCTGCAGATCATTGTTTATACCTTCTTCCAAAAGAACAAGAGTCATTTAGGACGGTAAGGCTACATTTTTACAACCCAACCAAAGTGTCACAGTTTCCCTGACCCCAAGGACAATCCACAGCCTGTGCCAGGGATCATGAATGGCCATTGCTGGAAGTACTAACACAGACATAGTCACAGGTGTGTTATCAGCATAGAAGGTGTAATATGGACATAGGTTCCTAAAGTGAAAGTCAGCTGTTCTGTGGCTTTGATAAGGTTTGTTTCAGTTCCCATGACTCTTCTTTCTTTTGAAGTCCTGTTTAAAAAAGCATCCATTGCTACAGTAGACAGGACTTGAATTGTGAAGTCAGGCAGAGGAATTGGAAGAAATTTACTCAACATCTGATGTTACACAGGAAAAGTAAAAATAAATTGGGCTTTTTGTTAGCATGAATGATAGAGGCAAGAAGGGCCTGAATCTGACATGGGTAACTTTATTTTTAAACAGCAGATTTCTAGCACATACCTCTCCTCTACAAATTGAGGATTTACTTCCAATAGTCTCTAAAAATCCATGGTGCCTGCAATCATCACTGCCATTGCTCAGCTAAGTGCTCAGGGGAAAAAACATAGCCAAATTAATAGTTTTGAAGCATGTGTTCATATTATTATTTATGCTGTAAATAAGATCAGGGACTGTGGCTTACATAGGTCAACCGGTCTTCAGTAGAATACCAACTCATAATTAGTGAGGGTATTTAAGACTGGTTACTTAGCATATCTACCACACAGACAGATCTGATTAGGCTCTGATATATCCATGAACAATGTGCAGTGTGTTATTCGCTGAACACACACCAAATTATTTCCCACAGAAACCAGTAAAATACTATTAACATTGTTAATGAACTTAAATATTTCTGTATTTTCCTATTACTCTTTAGAGAACAATCTGTCTTTTTACTAGGGGACACTGTCTGCAGCAGCAGAATTACAAACTGTGACAGGGGCTGCCAGACATTGCTCCTGTGCAGACAAGTACCAAGCAGGGTTGAAGGGAAGATTGCTTACTAAAGTGATATCTACCCGCCTCTGCACATGAGCCAGATGGGCAGTTTTCTGGGGTATGTGTCAAATCGAATTTCAGAGGTCGAGTGGAAACAAGGAATGTTTTGCCTGCGGCTCTGGAGGCAATGAAGTGCTGGGGTGGATGCACATCCCCTGCTGATGCAGGGTACTGGCCACCCTCTGCTGCAATTTGGGTCTCTGTCTCTGCCCATCCGTCTCTTATCACTCCAGTACATTTCTCTGCATCACCACTGCTAAGAGACAGATCTTATCACGGAAGGGGAAGATCAGGGATTTCCCCAGAACATGCTGGGAGTAGTGTGGCCTATGTGTCCCTGGCACAGATGGTACAGAAGCCAAGGAAACCTGCACTGTTCCAAGGAAGATGGGTGAGGGACGAGCCACAAAGCACTGGTCTGTGACAACCCTTGCCTGGGTTAGATACATCAGCCACCAAAATGGTTACAGGAAAGAAGTGATATTGCTAATTTGTTGGGGATGTCATAGGGATTATTTACATCACTACCATCTCCATATGGTTCTCAGTCATCCATATGGACAACCTTCATGAGTTCACTTTAAAAGACTGAAAGAAGTGTGTGTGTGATATAGACTCAGTTTATAAAACTGAAAGAAGTGTGTGTGTGTATATGTATTTATGTACAACACATATATCACTGGGATGTTGAGATATTGGGGTTGAAGTGGTGCAGGACAGGAGCAGGAGTGCAGGGATTGTGCAGACAGGAACCCTGCGAAAGACAGACAAAGAAAACGACAGAAGAGATGTAAACAAAATAAACATTTCTATGTATAGATGTGTATATTGTGTGTGTGTGTGTGTATGTGTACGTGTATGTATAATTTTTATAAAAATTATAATACATAATAATATATATTTTTATAAAAATAATGCTAAAAGCACCTCGGCCACTGCAGTGCTGCCCCGCCCGGCGAGATCCGCCTGTCCTAGGGGCCACCTCCCCCTCCCTCACCATGCTGAGCCATGCCGTGCCGAGCCGAGCCGCCGAGCCCGGGCCCGGGCCCGGCCCCGGGGCGGGGCGGGGAGGGGAGGGGAGACGGTGGCGGCGGCGTGGGCTCGGCCTCGGAGCGGAGCGGGAGCCAGGTGACCTTGGCAGGCAGAGCCGGGCTGCGCCCGCCGCTGCTGCCAGGGAAGCTGGGTGCTGAGACGGCTGAGATGGTGGAGGACGGCGGCGAGGAGGAGGCGGAGGGGGAGAGCGGGGAGATGCCGGCGGCCACCGCCGCGCCCCCGCTGCAGCGCTGCAATGGCTTCCTGCCCGGCAAGGAGGCGGCGGGCGGCGAGGAGCAGCCGGCAGCCCCTGCAGCCCCGGCAGCCCCGGCCTCGGAGGCCGAGGCGATGCTGGCGGCGGGCGCCGGGAGGGTGGAGACGCGCTTGTCGCGGCGGCGGCTGGCGGTTCTCGCCGTTTTCAGCTGCTACTCGCTCGTCAATGCCTTCCAGTGGATCCAGTACAGCATCCTCAGCAACGTCTTCGCCGGCTTCTACAGCGTCTCCTTCACGCAGATCGACTGGCTCTCCATGGTGTACATGGTGGCCTACGTGCCGCTGATCCTGCCGGCCACCTGGCTGCTGGATGCCCGCGGTCTGCGCCTCACCGCCCTCCTGGGCTCCGGGCTCAACGCCCTGGGCGCTTGGCTCAAGTGCGGCAGCCTGGCCCCCCAGCGCTACTCCATCACTTTGGCCGCCCAGGCCGTCTGCGCTGTCGCCCAGGTCTTCATCCTGGGGCTGCCGTCGCGCATCGCCTCGGTCTGGTTTGGTCCCACCGAGGTCTCCACCGCCTGCGCCGTGGCTGTGCTGGGCAACCAGGTAGGAGTGGAGGGGAGCAAGGGCGGCTTTGGAGAAGTGGGCTCCCTTGGAGTTTGGCATTGAGTTAAAAATAAGGTGCTTAAGTGGAAAAAAAGCATTCTTCAGGAAACGGTTACATGGGAGAGTGGAAAGGTGAGGGAGCGGGGACACGTATGAGGTGATGCTGCGTCCTGCCCTGCCCTGCCCTGCCCTGCCCGGCCGCGTGGCAAGGAGTAGCAGCTCACACGCTTCCATCAGCTGCCAGTGATGTACCAGTCAAGACTCTTTTCAGAAATGGTCTTACTCCTCTTTTCTCTTCCTCTTGCATTTTGGCATCTGGATTCATGTGACTGAATCCACCTCTGGCTGGAGGGTTGTGAAGTACAGGAACTTTCATGAAGAGCCTCAGCGCCAACATATATTAGTTTCTGCTTTTTAAAATATGGCCTCTAATTGCCAGGTGCCAGTAAATACCCTGGTGACTCGTGAAGTTTTGTGTTACGCTGTGATAGTTCACATCACTGTGGGGAGCGATAACTCAGTCACGGATTTCCTCAAGCTCCCTGGTCCTGGCCAGTTTCAGAGAGCCGGAACAGGTGCATCTGAAACCACAGGTGCAGGTATGAGATTTGTCTTTTTTCCTCCTATAGCCTTGTTCTCACTGCCTGCCACTGTCCCTGTTTTTTTTTGGTGACAAAATATTGTTAAGATTCCAGCCAGCATAGCTGGTTCTGGCTGAGATCATAGGTAGACTATGATTAAGGTAATGAGGGATTTTTTTCTTTCTCATGTGAATCTAATGATTTCAT
Organism: Neodrepanis coruscans; assembly: GCA_013400695.1. Lineage (NCBI taxonomy): Eukaryota > Metazoa > Chordata > Aves > Passeriformes > Philepittidae > Neodrepanis > Neodrepanis coruscans. The sequence goes on along the minus strand of VYZS01078519.1, from coordinate 26,247 downwards.
GTTTGCACTTTGGATTATTACAGCAGTAACATTAATGTTACATATTTACAGCTAGGTTGGTCATTAGATTATACCTGGCTGTTCATAGTTTTTTGCAAAACAGTTGTTCGGTGTTTTTTTTGCATTCAAGTCATTCAGTATACAAGTCAACTGCCCCTTTGCACTGAAGATTTCAGGCATTGTTGGTCATTTAGACAATTGAGCAAAAATTTTGGATTTACATCCTGGAATCAAGTTAAAGGTTTCTTTGGCAGCTAAATTTCCACTATTCCTGACATGCACCAGTCCTCCTGGTAGCAAGGAGTTTGACTGGGTTTTCAGTTCTGTAGCACAGTGCCAAGGATCCAACAAGAGTCTGAAACCGATGCTTTGCTTGGATCCTTAGATGTGAGAGTTGAAGTGGTGCATGGCAGGAGTGGAAGTGCGGGAGTTGTGTGGATAGGAACCATGAGAAAGATGGACAAGGGAAACAGGAACAGAATGTGAACAAAACAAGGCATTGTTATTTCTAGACTGTATTCCCCTCCAGAAGGTAGGACTGATCTCAGTGAGCCAAGGTGCTTGCTGGTTCTCTGCTAAGGAAACACCTATAAAACCTCTGGCAGTCCTGTGCAGAGGACAGTGGCTTATTCTGTGGCTGTGCCATAGCCTGCTATCTCCAAGCTGTATGTTAGAGGCCTGGAGATCCTGGTTCTGCCTATGACACATGAAGTCTGATATGGTGTCAAACAATGGAATTTCTCTGTTCTCAGTTTTTGCTTTCTTAAACAACAAAACCAACCAACCAACCCAACCCTCCCTAAAAACAACCACCAAATACCACCCCCACCCCCCACCAAAACAAATCTCAAAAGTTAGATTGAAAGAGTAGTGAGATGGCAAATTAGGCACTTGGAAATTAGAAGTAATGTCTGTATATCTCACTGCAGTTCACTTCTTTCCACGCATTCTGATACGCAATTGTTTAATTGCACAAGGTGAACTATGTAACAGAACACGTCACTATAACCCACTGGACCGCTGGTCAGCCGCTTTCTTATCAGACACTTTGTACAACCTCAGGGCTACTGCAAATAGGGCTGGGACTGCAGGTAGGAGAGAGACAGGGTAATTATCAGCAATCAGATCATAGCTGTTACCTCTTGAGATGCTGATCATTTGTGGTTGGAGCAGCAGGAATCACTGAGAATACAGCAATATACCTTTCAAGAGTTGTTAGGAGTACAAAATTTCCATAAGTATTTAGCACCTTAAGGCACACCAGAGTCATTGGAACACTTGATCCTTATGGTCTTAACCCCTCTAGATGTAAATAATGAAAAATTGTATCACACCACTTTGTTGGAATATTGTGGGTACTGTATTGGCTCCTATTGGGGGAGGGAAAAACATACCTTAAGAAAAAAAAGTAACCTTGTGCTCAGTTCGAGTTTGTAGGGTTTGTATACTGAAGGGTGAGGACAAAACCAAACAAATTCTTCAAGTGACCACTGGATACTGTGTAAATCTGATGGTGTGTGTGGGGAAGAAAAAAAGTAGCAAAATGCTCATCAGGATATGCACAAAGGATGCTTTGTGAGCACAGTGGCACACCTTTAATGTGAGTACTTTCTGAGGGTTGGACTTGCTACTCTTAACAGTCTTTTGCGCTCTTTTTTATTTTACTTTACCCGAAGTAGATGAGGTTTTTTTAGTTACANTTATACACTAGATGTAGTATACTACTGGATGCATTATTGGAGTTTAATTTAGAAATAAAAAGGTTAAAACCTGAGTTATGGAAGATCTGATTGTAAAACAGCATCAAAAGAAAATGGCTTGGAAGTATAATACAAAGAAACACTTTTCCTTCATAATTTCATTTATTATGATAAAAAATTCTCAGTTCTATCTGGTAAAACTTATCACTTCTCTTAATTTTTATGTTCACAGAGAAATTATTTTTTGTTTTCTTTTCTTGCTTTACAGCTTGGAACTGCAATTGGCTTTTTGTTGCCACCTGTTTTGGTTCCAAATACACCTAATGATATTGATCTTATGGCCCATAACATCAGCATCATGTTCTATGGAACAGCAATAGTGTCTACGCTTTTGTTCTTCTTAACAGGAGTTGGTAAGTGTTTCATTCCTGGAACTTAAGTGCTGGCCATAGGGAGTGTTTACAACGTCTCACTTGCAGCATCTGACTACTCAAAGTAGTTGAGATTACATTTTCTCCAGTTTACTTGTGTGCACTTACCTGTTGTGCTAGTTACGCAACAACCGGTTCACTGTATGTCTTGCCTCACTTGGGGTGACCTCTTTCAGAATATTTAGTTCTCTTAGCTTTTTTTTTTTTCTATGAGGACATTATGATATAATGACATTCACTCTGTTAATCTTATGATTCATATACAAAGGTCTAGACANACATCCTGGAATCAAGTTAAAGGTTTCTTTGGCAGCTAAATTTCCACTATTCCTGACATGCACCAGTCCTCCTGGTAGCAAGGAGTTTGACTGGGTTTTCAGTTCTGTAGCACAGTGCCAAGGATCCAACAAGAGTCTGAAACCGATGCTTTGCTTGGATCCTTAGATGTGAGAGTTGAAGTGGTGCATGGCAGGAGTGGAAGTGCGGGAGTTGTGTGGATAGGAACCATGAGAAAGATGGACAAGGGAAACAGGAACAGAATGTGAACAAAACAAGGCATTGTTATTTCTAGACTGTATTCCCCTCCAGAAGGTAGGACTGATCTCAGTGAGCCAAGGTGCTTGCTGGTTCTCTGCTAAGGAAACACCTATAAAACCTCTGGCAGTCCTGTGCAGAGGACAGTGGCTTATTCTGTGGCTGTGCCATAGCCTGCTATCTCCAAGCTGTATGTTAGAGGCCTGGAGATCCTGGTTCTGCCTATGACACATGAAGTCTGATATGGTGTCAAACAATGGAATTTCTCTGTTCTCAGTTTTTGCTTTCTTAAACAACAAAACCAACCAACCAACCCAACCCTCCCTAAAAACAACCACCAAATACCACCCCCACCCCCCACCAAAACAAATCTCAAAAGTTAGATTGAAAGAGTAGTGAGATGGCAAATTAGGCACTTGGAAATTAGAAGTAATGTCTGTATATCTCACTGCAGTTCACTTCTTTCCACGCATTCTGATACGCAATTGTTTAATTGCACAAGGTGAACTATGTAACAGAACACGTCACTATAACCCACTGGACCGCTGGTCAGCCGCTTTCTTATCAGAAACTTTGTACAACCTCAGGGCTACTGCAAATAGGGCTGGGACTGCAGGTAGGAGAGAGACAGGGTAATTATCAGCAATCAGATCATAGCTGTTACCTCTTGAGATGCTGATCATTTGTGGTTGGAGCAGCAGGAATCACTGAGAATACAGCAATATACCTTTCAAGAGTTGTTAGGAGTACAAAATTTCCATAAGTATTTAGCACCTTAAGGCACACCAGAGTCATTGGAACACTTGATCCTTATGGTCTTAACCCCTCTAGATGTAAATAATGAAAAATTGTATCACACCACTTTGTTGGAATATTGTGGGTACTGTATTGGCTCCTATTGGGGGAGGGAAAAACATACCTTAAGAAAAAAAAGTAACCTTGTGCTCAGTTCGAGTTTGTAGGGTTTGTATACTGAAGGGTGAGGACAAAACCAAACAAATTCTTCAAGTGACCACTGGATACTGTGTAAATCTGATGGTGTGTGTGGGGAAGAAAAAAAGTAGCAAAATGCTCATCAGGATATGCACAAAGGATGCTTTGTGAGCACAGTGGCACACCTTTAATGTGAGTACTTTCTGAGGGTTGGACTTGCTACTCTTAACAGTCTTTTGCGCTCTTTTTTATTTTACTTTACCCGAAGTAGATGAGGTTTTTTTAGTTACAAAATAAATAATCCAACACTTTAAAAAGCAATTTAGTTTTGGAGGAGCAGAAGAGAGAAACTGGAGAGTAGTCCAAGACTGTTTTTTCTTGTGTTTTAAAATGCTTTATATAAATACCCAAAAATACAGTCCTCATTTTTTTTAGCCTTTTTAATACAAAATCAGTTGTTATGTTGGAATTTACTCTGGATACAATCCAGCTACTACTTCATTCTGTGATTTTTCTTTATTTCCTTAACAGTAACTGTATGGTTTGGTTTTGTGTTTCTTAATACAATATACATCTTCATTTTTCTTGCCCTTTTCGGCTCTGTCAGTTCTACAATAAAGTTTGCATGTTGATCTTCATTACTGTAATGGCAGGAATGTGACATCAGATGGAGAAGAGTGTTTCTACAAAAGTACCTGGAGTCTTTTGTCATCTCCAGCACTTCAGTTGCAGGATGACTGATACAAATTTATGTGCATTCATGGTGCTTTTCCGTGAAAGATTCTTAGATATGTGCTAGGTGTAGTAGTGAAGTATA
>VYZS01078519.1:0-21742 GCA_013400695.1 Neodrepanis coruscans | reverse complement strand
CTATGAGGACATTATGATATAATGACATTCACTCTGTTAATCTTATGATTCATATACAAAGGTCTAGACATTGCAGATGAAGACTTTGACCATTTGTTGGTAGCAATCAGATGTGACCAAATAACGAGCATACCCTTTCTGGCTTTGACTTGTTTCTTCAGTGAGAAAATCTAGAATATTTTTTCATGGAAATGTTAGAACCACAAGTCAATTTTCTGAAATTCATCAAGCTGAAACTCTTGAGAAAACCCCGAAACATTAGTTTGGTAAAGATAAATCCAAATTGTTCCTTCTTTTTTTTCCCCAGTGTTTGAAGAAAAGCCCAAATACCCTCCTAGTCACTCTCAAGCAGTCCTGCAAACTATACCTCCTGAGGATTACTCCTACAAGCAGTCCATTATTAACTTGTTCAAAAATATTCCATTTGTACTTCTGCTGATCAGTTATGGTAAGTGGTGCTGCCTGGCTGTAGTCTGGCAGAGCAGTTCAAATGTGTGCTGAAAGCACATTGAGTTTTGCGATTTTTATGGGGGAGGGAGTGTCAAAATTTTATTTACTCAGCTGCCAGTGCTAGAAAATCTTGCAGGATGCAAAATAACCATTTATAGATCCAGTGAAGAGATTTTACCTGGCAGATAAAAGGTTTTGTCTCTGATATGAGTCTTAAATGTGAGAAAATTAATTCTTTAGGGTAGCAGATGTACATTGCTACACCTGGAATGACTGAACCTTTTCTTTTGGTAATGCAGGTATTATGACGGGGGCATTTTATTCTGTCTCCACATTATTAAACCAGATGATAGTAACTCATTATGAGGTAAGTTTCTTGGGTCTTCTTTATCTTTAATTTTTTTTTCACTGTGCATTTGCAGAGGTGATGTTTATTTTGTAGGTGATATGTGTGCTCTGATGTTTGGTTTCCTTTATACTCCTCTACAGTTTCTTGTACTATACTGTTTTGGGAGTCACAGGAATGTTTGTTTGCACTTATGATTGCCAAGAGGTCTGAACTTGACTCTGAGTGGAAGCAAGTTATTAATGAGCACCATATAAATATTTGTTGAAAGGGAGAAGAAGTGAACGCTGGGAGAATTGGCTTGACACTGGTGGTGGCAGGAATGGTGGGTTCGATTATTTGTGGTTTGTGGCTGGATTACACTAAAACATACAAGTAAGTGTGGGTAGGCATGTCTGGGATCAGGGGTAGGAGAGTGGTGCAATTGCATTGGAAAAATACTGCAATATAAGGGCTGAAATGAACTGGTGATAAAATGGTCTTCTAGTGGCCTTGATGAAGACAAGTTTCTGAAGCTACAGTGAAAGCTTGAGACTCTTACAGGTTCTTGGCCAAAAGAAATGAGGAAGGAGAATGCAAAGATGAAAAGGCGTTTTCCATCCACCTCTTTCCCTTCAGGAGTGGAAGGCTAACATGGAAAGCACTGTTTGTCCTATGTAGAGTAGCCAGGTGGCCCAGTGGGCTGCTTCTCCTAGGAAAGCATAAAGGCTCAAAGCCTACTCTGCATAGTTTTGTAAAATAGAGAGATGATGGATTCTCAATTTTTTTATACCACTCCTTGTCCTATTAGTAAGCAAAACATTTGCTTTAGTTTTGAGGATGACCATGGAGCTGAACTCTGTTCTGAACTAGGAGCTCCTGGGTCCATCACACACAGTGTGGTGGACTCCAGGAGCAAGCACTGCCCTCGAGTACTGTCTGTGGTGGAGTAGTTCTCTGCTGTGACCCTTTATACATTAGGAGCAGGAGCTCTAGAAACCTAATGGATGTTCATGCTGTAGAGGTTGGCTTTGTTTCTGCATGTGTTTTGGCTTACAGATATGTGCTTTAAGAATTTGGATGACATTTAAAATAAATAGAACATTGTAATGAGATTTGTTTGACTTGCCTCTTAGTAGGCTGATTTTAATTGCTAATAGTATTCTATTTGGCTCATGGGCTGATTACTGTGTAATGGGCAGCACTGAAGAAATAGTAGTAGTATCTGCTGTGGTTGTCCACTTTTTGAGAGTCTGGATAAGTGGCTTTAGCCTTGAGTAAAGCAGCTGTACAAACAAGGCAATAAAGAGTTCAGGAATGGATATGTTCTCATCACATACTATATTTGAATCAGAATTACATAAAGCAAATTTTATAGCTTTAGGATGTCAGTTGTTAGAGAGTAAGTAATGTTTGTTGCCCTTCCATGCTTCAGTAATGTGCTGTGACCTTCTGTTAAGAATGTTAACTTTTGTTGTTGTTGTTATTGGGTTGCAGGCAAACTACTTTGATTGTTTACATTCTCTCTTTCATTGGGTTGTTGGTATTTACCTTCACCCTGGACCTCGGATACCTTATAATAGTGTTCGTGACTGGAGGAGTACTTGGGTGAGCAACTGAAGAGCACTATAAGTATTACCGCAGTTTTGTTCAGAAACAGTATTTAACTATTTTAACTAGATAATTCCACTGTGTATTCTGTCACCATGGTCTCAGTCTATGCCTACATCTCACAGTATAGGTAGGGTTTACTAGGGTTTCACTTTCTGTTACATCAGAATAAATCTAAAGTAACTTACTTTTCAGTAAATTTCATTTAACATTTTTATGGACCCAAGTCTCTATATGGTCAATTCATTTCATTGCAATTCAAAAAGCTGTTACAGTAAAGTTAAAGCTTTCTGTTGACTGGTGGATAAGTGATTAGAACTTGAGCAGATCTAGGAAGACTGGCTTCTGTGCATTTTGATTAATCTCTACTTTGATAGTCCAAGCAATGTGCTGGTTGCTTTGGTCACTGAGAAGAGCTTGAGCTCTCATCATAAGATACCTGATCTAAAACCCTTGAAAGGTGCTGAGGGAATGGTGCTGTATTCATATACAGCAGACAAGGTTAAACCAGAAATGTCTTGAGAATTTCAGTTTAAAAACCAATCAATCAATCTCAAGTGCACTAAGCCGCTGCTCTTCCTGTCATCTGCCAGTCCCCTCAGCTTCTTCCATAGCAGCTTCTAGCAGATGTTCCAGTGTACAGCCTCACACCCTACTGATGATCTCTCTTTGTCCCCCAGCATGGATATTTGGGCTGATGGAATGATGATGTTTGTGTATGTCTTTCATTTGAGAGTAATTGGCTTCAATTATAGAGTGGCTTGTGGACTGGTCAGAAAAGATCATTTCATATGTATGGAGTCGAATGCAGGTGGTTATGGGAAATAGGACAAATATGTTAAAACATCTTTGTCCTAAGGAGAGAGATGTGTGGCTAAAATTCTTGGATGATGTGATGGAATGCAATAGGCAGAGGAATTACTGAATTATGTTAAATCATGAAAACGTGACAGTTCAAAATACCAGCTAATTCAAAATATCATTTGTGTATGTTAGATTTTCTTAGATGTAGTAATAGATGAAGGCCACACATGTCATCCTTTTACTGTCTTCTTCAACAGGTTCTTTATGACTGGCTATCTTCCACTTGGGTTTGAATTTGCTGTGGAAATTACATACCCAGAATCTGAAGGCACTTCCTCGGGTCTCCTTAATGCATCAGCACAGGTTATATAATTTTATTTCTTCAAGCAAAGTAATGTTCAGTAATGTTCACTATGCTCAGGTCTAGGAAGACTTTCTTAGACTTGGCTGCTAAGTCTCTGTTGTGTTGTTGTAATCCTTGTTTTTTGTATTTTGGTTTCTATAAGATGTGACCTGAAACTTCTAAAGGTAAATTGATGACTCTTTTCTGTGTGATCCTGATAAACTGACTTGTTTGTTTATAGATATTTGGAATTCTCTTTACACTTGTTCAAGGAAAACTCACAACTGACTACAGTCCTCGTGCAGGAAACCTCTTTCTTAGTGCTTGGATTTTTGTGGGCATTATCTTAACAGGTAATTAATTAGAAATACAACTAATGATTTCTCTTTAATGTAAAAATAGGGAAATTTTAAGGATGATGTTGCTAATAAATGGACAGTCATCTGTAATCCATTTCTTGAGATGTGCCTTGAATTTGAGACAGCTATCTCTCTCCAGAATAATGGCAAATGGAAGGTAAATGGAAACAAATGCAGGCAGTTTGCAGTTGTCCAAGTGCAAGAAACTGCTGATGCATTCCAGCTCTGTATCAGTGACTTACACATGTTGGTACTTACAAATGTGCTGAAAGTGCTAAAACTATCAAGCTTTGCTTTAAGTACTTGTGGTTTAAAAGCTTTTATTGTCAGCTTCTGCTTTGTATGGTTTGTGAGGAGCAAGTTCAAATTGGTAGTGAATTCAAATGACAAAAGAATGAATACAGATATTTTAAATATGTGCTGAAAGCAGCTTTCCTGTGCTTGCACTGAGCAAACATTTCCCTTGACATGCATGTAATTCCAAAGTTGTGAACCAGCTTTCTTTTTTCCTTTTTTTATTTCAGCCTTAATAAAATCAGATTTGCGAAGACACAATGTGAATTCAGGGATTATGAATTTGGATATTAAAGCTGTAAGTGGTGACTCTTTTTCTGTGATTTTGTAACCTACTTGAATGCTCGGCTTCTTTTGGTATAACAATATTGACTGCAAAGAGTCATAAGATGTTTTGGAACAACAGAGCCACATAGGATGCTGCCCTCAGATATCTGTTTTTCCCCTTAGCTCCCATCAAAAAAACTAAAAAGCCTTTTGCTTTCAAATTTTCCTGATTTTTAAGTGGCTAATATTAATATTTGATTTTATTGCGTGACATTTGCAGGTAATATTGTGAATTGTGAAGTCTTTTTGTGCATTAGGTTATGAGGCCATCCTATAGACTACATACCTGCAGTCCCTACAAGTGAACTGTATGAACTCAAGCCATGCTGTGGTTTGTGTACTGTGCTGCGTAAAGACCTGAGTTTTTTTATGCTGAGCACCCTCTCAATTTAAATGAGGAGTGAGCATTGCACTTTCTGCAACCAATTTATCAGTTACTTGTAGAAATAAGGCTCTCACTGGAAAATTTTTTTCCAGTGGTGTGGTTTTATTTGATCGTTTGGATCAAGATATCCGACTCCAAAAAGCTGTCTCATATTGCAAGATCCTCTGTTGCACTTCTTTTTATGTTTAGGTGTCTTGCATGTGCAGCAGCTTTCGATCATCTGTGATCAATTGCACACTGTTAGTGTCTGCAGGAGGTTCAGAAACTTCCAAGCTGGTGCTGTATGAGCTAATTTGAGCCTGAAACCTGTGCAGCTGTGTATGCACAGTATGACATCCTGTGGATTTCCCAGCCTGGGTCGGGGCTGTCTTGGGGAAGTACGTGCTGGTTATAGGCAGTGGCTCATGATGTGTCTGTTTCCTGTTATCACCTTGTTAGTTAGCCTAGATGTCACACAACTTCATTTATATTGGCCAGGATATAAGAAAAGCTGGAGTCTTTGCCCTGATATTACCATAAATAATTGAGAGCTTCCTGTTTCAATAATGTACAATAGCACTTCCATACCAAACCTTGATCATCAAGATTCTACAGTGTTAAAATGTAATGGAGAAAAAAACCTGGAAGTTAATCTCTATGTGACAAATATCTATATGCAATAAATACATTCTTTAGAATTATACTAAGAAACTAAATTCTAAGGTTGAGGTTGGTGGTGTTTGGGGTTTTTTTGTCTGTGTTTGGTTTTTTTAATTAGAGGAAAGGGAAAATAGGGCTTTCTATAATTGCTTAATTTGGCTAATCAACTACATCTACTACTGGAGTCTAACTTAAAAATACTAAAGTTGGGAATAGCTCTGCTGAGCTGTGTTTTGTTTTTTTATCTCCCTCTCCAGGTACCAGTTGACAGTCCTGTAGAACCTGAAAGCACTGCATTAAAAATTCAGTCAGCTTTATAAAGCTGAAGGAAAATGACTTAGAAACGCACAAGTTTGGTTGGATATGGAACAATATGAACTACAATAATCACTGGATTTATGTATATGAATAGTAAAATGTGTTTGTTGATATTGGTGGTAGTTTTGTGATGGAAACAATGAAGATGCTCAGTTCATTTTGCCCAAGGTGCAAACAATTTACCTTCATATGGAAAATTTATTTTAATGATTTTCAAGTTTTGCAGTTTCACTAGTAAAGAACTGTGTGAACACTCTCCACACTAGGGAGACATACTTGAAAAAATCTGGAGTCCTAAAGTACAGTTGTCATGATTGGAAGTATCTAATCTTTTCTTGTTCAGTCTTTGCTGGTACATTTGAAAAGTCAAAGAATAGGGAGCTGCATAGCAGGAGGATGTTCAAAAGTTCCTTTTTTATTTTAAATGTATTTGTATTTTAATATAAACCAATGATTCCTTCGGGGAAACTGATAGCACAATACTGAAAACAAGAGAGGACATGTGTGTTTCTTACTGGCATCTGACATTTCTTTGCCTTGAAACTTCTTGATAGGTATCAGAAGGCAGATAAGAGAAAACGTTGTCTCATAGATTAATTGTAACATCTCTGGAGAGTTTTAAAGAGCCCATTAGATACACTGAAGAAAAGAAAAATCTTATTAAATACAGTAAAAAGAAGGTGAAAGGCCTTTGATATCTCTGTTGTGAAGTATATGCAGTAAGGAAAACTACCACACAGGTTTCCTCCATGGAATATTTTAAATGCTTTCTCAGTTAAAGCTAGAGAAGTATGTGTTTACAAAGAGCTGGTGCCTTTACTTTGTAAAGAAGATCCTTGCCTCATCTTGAGTTTAATCAGTGCTGCTGAAGAAATTCCATTTTATGTGTTAAACCTTCTCTGAATATTTGTGGAATATAAGAAAATGTGTTCTATCCTTTTTTGCAGTTATTTTTCCTTGTCATGAATTGTATCTCTTGTCTGATGTCAAATGTTTGTTCTTTTGTGACTTAAAATATGTCTTTTGTGATTTGTTGAAAGTTGTAAGGATGACCGTAAGGAAAATAATGATATTTTCACTTTGTCTGATCAAATATTTGCTTTGATACCACACATCTTAGCTACAAAATGAGCAGACCCCATTAACATTCACATTATGTTATTACATTTAGCTGAATTTGGAATGTGGGTTTTTTCACTTCTGAAATTTTTCTCCTTTACCCTGTCCTTTATCTACACACCTACAGAACTGATAGCACTACAGTAATACTGAGGTCCTACTATTACTGGAAAAGTCAAACCTGAGTATTTAAAAAAATATTTACAAACATTTAAGTTTTAGCGGTTTGTAAGCTGAGCTTGCAGATTCAGTACAATCAGTGATGCTGCCTATTTGACTTCCCTCGGATGTAGTGCTATCCAGAAGGTGGAATCCTACTCAGAGTTTTCCATAGATTGTTACAGTTGGGTATGGGGAACTATTTAACTCTGTGCTGGTTTTGGCTGGGGTAGAGTTAATTTTCTGCACAGTAGCCAGTATGGGGCTATGTTCTGTGGATATGTGCTGAACACAGGATTGATAATATAGAGATGTTTTTGTTATTGATGAGCAGGGCTTGCACAGAGCCAAGGCCTTTTCTGGTTTTTGTGCTGCCACACTGTTGGGGGTACATGGGAGGTGGGAGGAGACACAGCAAGGACACGTGACCCAAACTGACTAAAGGGACATTCCGTACTGTATGGCATCATGCTCAGTACATAAAGTGAGGAGAAGAAGAAGGAAGGGTGTGGACATTTGGAGTGATGGTGTTTGTCTTCCCAAGTAACTGTTACATGTGATGGGGCCCCGCTGTCTTGGAGATCACTGAACGCCTGCCTGCCTGTGGGAAGTAGTGTATTAATTCTTTGCTTTGCTTTGTGTGCTTGTGTGCATGGCCTTTACTTTCCCTATTAAACTGTCTTTATCCCAACCCATGAGTTTTCTAGCTTTCACCCTCCTGATGGTTGAGGGGAGTGAGTGAGCAGGGCTTGGGTGCTGGCTGGGTTTAAACCATGACTAACTCCAAGATAGCCTTTCAGTATGATAAGTATCATTAAATGGTTCTCTTTTCCTTGTTTCATTGTACCTTTGGAGAATCCTTTTGTCTAAAAAGGATCTTGAAAACTTATCTTTCTAAACTTAGCCTCTAAGCTTGATGATCTTGATTTAAACATTTTGTGTGATAAATGCTTCAGAATAAGCTAAGCATGCTTGAAACACCTGCCTTGCCAAAAAGGGTCCATCTCTTTGCCAGGTCCAGTGCCAGCAGGCCTTGCTTCTCCTGGAGAGGTGAGCTCTACAAGGCGTCTGCTGCTGAGGTAGTTGAATATAGGAAAAGTAACTCTTGGATATTCAGATTGCAGGCAAGGATATAGGACTGGAAGTAGAGATGCTTTCATTATGTCAGTTCTTTACATTTAATGACTTGCTGTGAGATCAGCTGCCTCATCAAGAGATGTACACGCTTTCAGCCTGAGTAAGAAAACTGAAAGTTTCTGCCTTGTGATATATGTGGGTGGCTTTTCCCTTTGGAAAAATGATAATAATGTGTGCCAAAATATATGTGTTCTTCAGCAAGATACAGATTCATAAAATATTTATCTTCATGGCTCCTGGTTGCTTTGAATTTTGCTGTTGCAAAATCTTAACAAGATAATATTTTTGCAGTTTAGGGGAATTGTTTTTAAATGTCCAGTAGAAAGTCTTTGGTGCATCCAGAATGTTCAAATTCAAAGACTGAGCCTTTTTCTTTATTCCTTAAAATTTATTTTTTTAAATTCTCTTCTTCATCACTAGTTTTCAATTTCTTTAGTTATGTTCAACTGATTATTGAAAAAATATTCCAGTCCTTGTTCCTTATACGTTTTATCTTCTGCCAAATTACTTGGCTGCCCTCTGAAAAGTCAAAAATTATTTTGGCATGCTGGAAAATCTGCTGGGTCCCTGAAAAGAAAATATTCCTATTAATGAATGCTTAATTACATCCTGGATTTAATACTTTCCTTCTAAAAGGAGCTTGAAAGTTGGAAATCTGTAAGCTATTTCCAGGCAATGAAAAAGTATTTAAATAAAAGGCTCAGCAGCAAAATAAAGAGAAAATGAAGAGTAAAACCAGTATTTTATGCAGTAGTCTTATCATCTGTCTGTCAAGAAATTTAGGTTCTAGCTCATTAAATAAATAATTATTAATAAACTAATTTTTAGAAATTAGAATTTAGAAATTAGAATTAAAAAAATTAGAAACAAATTTGAGTTAATTGAGGCTTTGTGGTTTTTGCTTTTAATTTTTGGTTTTTAGCAGACAACATCCACTCAATCAAACATTTTGATCAGTGAACATCTAGTTCATAGAATCATAGAACATTAAGGGGCTGGAATGGACCTTAAAGATCATTCTAGTCCCACCCCTGCTGTCATGGGCAAGTTGTTCATGGGCCTTATCCAAGCTGGCCTTGAACACTACCAGGATCCACAATTTTTCTGGGCAGTATTTTACCCTCACACTAAAAAATTTCTTCCTAATATCTAGCCTAAATTTCCCCTCTTTTAGTTTGTACCCATTACTCTTTGTCCTATCACTACAGTTCCTGATGAAGAGCCCCTTTCTGTCTTCCATGTAGGCCCCTTTCAGATACTGGAAGGTTGCTGTCATGTCTCCTTCAGGCTGAACAGCTCCAGCTTTCTCAGCCTGGAAATTTGACATCCATCTGGAAGTAGAAATAGGGTTTCTAACTCTCTTAACCTTGAGATCCTGGCTCAGCCATCCAGTAAGAGTAGAGGTAGGTGCTAAAATTTGCTGTTGAAAAAGGTAATTGTATAATGAATGGAATTAAACATCAATGATGTTTAATCACTGATGTGAGAAACCACAAGTGAGGAGAGGAATCCCAATCCCATGCATCAGCTTCTGCTTTTCAATTTGCTTTCTTAAGTGTTTCAAGAGAGCCCTAGAGAATGCAAGAGAACTTGAGTAATGGGGAGCATAAGCAAGGGGGCTGCCCCCAGGTTCCCAGGGGCCCACCGGGGTGTGCAAATGATAACTTAGCCACAACATTCAGAGATTAGCCTTAAAAAATAACTCTTGTCTTTGTGTTTCTTGCAGACCATGTAAAACTTTGGGTAACTTATGTGGGAGAGACCCAGAAAAAATTGACCCATTTTTATTTAGGATTCTTAATATGGCCTTAAACCCCTCATTGTTGTTGGCTGGGCGTGAAAATGCCAGAACTGTAAGGCATATTCTGGACTTTCTGTAATTGGGAGCTTTCTTCAGCTTTGTAGATAAGTCATTTAGAACAAGTATTTTGTATGTGGGTTGTTGTCTTTAATAACATCTCTCTCTGCTGCTGAATGCTGATGTTTTACAAGGAAAAAAAACAAGGAAAGAAGTAGGAAAAATACATACAAATCATTTCAGGTTAATAGGGCTTTCCTAACTTCATCTTCTTGGTCATCTCTTTTGTTCAAGGCAGACTGTTGTTTCAGAGACAGTCACTGGAGTGTATAATTAGAGCTGCCAGCCCATGTTGCCACATGAAATTTTTTTTTTCAGAAATATTTGAACTATCTTACGCATCTACAACCAAGTGAAATTGAGTTATGCTGTAAAAATATTGTTTTCATTTTCCATTCCATGAACTCACTAGTTTTCCTGTGTGAATGGGAATGTGTGATCTTTTCAGTTGCTGTCTTTCAAAATATATACTACCTTCTAAAGAGTTACAGGCTACTAATGTTTCAAGGACCACAATTTCTTATTGTACCTCATGTAATTATCCTTAGCACCACCATTTGGTCTGAAGTCTGTAAACAGGGCAAAGTGATGTTAATACATGAACTAGAATGAATTAAGAAAAAGAAATTCCTAAGAAAAATGTATTTCTGTGTAAGACCCGTGTCTTTGTTCTACTCATGAAGATAGCAAATATTTTTGCTGTAACACTTTGGGTTTGTTAGGGTCCCATTCTTTGTTTCAAGAGAAAATTGAAAATTCTTTATGAATATNCAGGGTATATAGATTTATTCTGCACAAGAGTATTGGCATCCAGAGAGATTTCCTCAGGGTGTGGAAGGAATTAAATACTAGCAACAGTTGAGTTACACTGCTTTAGCTTAGTGATTTCTCCTTTGCTTTAAAAAATGTCAGTGAGGAAAAGAAACTGCAAGTTAACCCCTAAAGCAGAACAATTCAAAGGTACCTCCTTGAGGGTAGTGAAAATATTATTCTAATAAAGCCCTTGGTTGAAGAGAGATTACCTGGGGAGAGAGGGTAGAATAACTGCTTAGAGAGGATAGAGTGAGACATGATATTCAGTTATGGTGTAACTTTTGTTTCTAAACCCAGAGTTGTCTTCAGGGGGAGCACAGCAGAACCCCTGTGAAAAGTGCAAGGGATGTGTGACTCTCAGGCATTTAACCCACCCAGCACATCAGCTGTGAGACCAAGTAAGCTTGTGCAATCTGTTTCAAAGAAAGTAGAGTCACTGTAAGAAGATGTTTTAGGTGTTTGTGTTTTTTTTTTTCATCTCACTTCTCCACAAAACTGGGATTCTGTCTCAGCTATTTTAGTTAAGGAGATTCTTCACAGAAGGAGATTGCAGGTGCTGCAGAGCACAGCGAACACAAGCCTTTTGTTGTATAACAGTGCTAACATCCAGTTCTACACTGGGTTGAACTTCTAGGTGGGTTTTTAATTTTACAACCAGGACTACAGGGTCATGTTACTTTTATGGTATTTCTATGAAAGCTGCACACAATAGCTTCATTTAGCATTGCAATTTAAAACATTCCTGCAGCTAGGAAGGAACGATCACAGGAAATTATTATTGCCTTAAAGATTGCCTTAAAGTTTCTTCCTTTGTTTTTGGTTTTGTTTGGAGATTTGGTGGGGAGTGGGGTCTGTTATGTGGGGGTTTTTTTTGTTAGATGTTGAAAGAACATCAGGAACCTTTCTTATTGAAAGAAAACACCAGAAACCTCATCATGTAACTGGGAGATGTGAATCCATCCTGACTATGATCAGTCAGATAGTCATTTTTATAGCTGGGAGGAGGCCCTGTGTATCCAAAGCTAACAAGTGCTACCCATTTCAGAAAGGGATATGGTTTGTATGTGTATAAAATAGACAGGTGCCAAACAGTCCAGCTGCTTCCTGGGCTGGAAAGGTTTCTTAGAAGCCTGCTGTATTTCCTTCTGTCTGTGTTTCACAATGAGCTAACCTTATCTGATTATGTTCTCAATCAATATTTATAGTTTTATTAAACAACAACTTTCAGAAAACAAAACAATAATATCCTGGACTTTATATAAAAAGGGCTTTCAGTGGTTGTGTTACAGTAAAAAAAAGGCTAAGTACTGGCAATGGTTAGGCATAATTACTGACTTGTGAGTAAATACATATATATTTGTGAGTAACTGGCTAATATCTGTTTAATATCAGTTATCAAAATTCTGCTAATTTCCATTGTTTTCTCAATAAACTACTTCTCCTTCTAACAATGCTTAGACCATTAAAAAGGTTGTAAACAGTATCTAAAGGGCATTGTGAGTATTGTGGCCTTGTGTTACGAGTGTTAAAAAACAGACACAAGACCCCAAAAAGGTCTAAGCTCCATGCAGACAGAAGAACACCAGGGAAGTACTGAAGGCTTTCAGTTTTCCTAAACTGCAGTAGGCTGAATCAGAAAGTTCCCAATTTCTTTTCTCAGAATGGGGCAGTCCTGAGGTTTCTTGAATGCTGATCACTTGTTTGGATAAAATAAAAGAGGGACTGCAGACAAGCACAAAGTTAGTTATTCTTTAGAAATCAAATTATCCAGCTTGCTGCCAAGAGAAAAATAAAAATTAAAAAAAAATATTACAGTGCACTTTCTAAGGCTGTGCATACTGTTTTCTACATTAAATATTGAAAAGTAACTTGATTTCTTCAGAATAATTCATCAGTTGATTCTTAACAACCCTAGGGGCATTAGACAGAACATACATCCTGTGAGGAATGAAGAGGCACTGTCCCGCTGGGGTGAGAATGACTCAGCCATGGATGATTAACTGTCTCCATGGGACTTGAATTTGTGTTATGTTGTGTTCCCAATAAAAAACCTGAAATTTACTTAAGGCCTTAATGCTAAAAGCAAGGCCACTGCCTAAAGCCTATACAGAAATCCCATGACTTTGCATCTTGTCACTGCTTTACATAAGCTTCAAAAAGGTAGAGGAGCCCTCAAAGTCTCAGAAGCTTGACAAGGTTATCCAAACCAGACTGTTGACAGGGGAGATATGAGGGTCACTCAGCTTTTGGGGAACTGAATGCTCCATGGTCAGTGTGATTTTCCTCTGATTTACTCCACCTGCTCAGGCTTGAACTGTGAGAATCTCATGAGGATTGAAATTTCTGTGTGCATGATGAGCACAGAGAGCATTATGGAGCCTCCTGGAAGTCTGCAACTTGCATGATCCCACTTAAAATATTCCTAGTTTTTATTCCAAAGTCATAAAATGCTCCATAGGCTTGACTTTGCATTCCTGTGATGGCAAACAATGAAGATGACTGAAAAAAAAAAGGTAATTTTGCTCCAGATTACTAAACTTCCTTTAAGAGCTTTGTTTTTAAAATTACCCCAATATTTGAACTTTACTGTCACCTTCAGGTGCTTCTGCAGTGTTTTGATTAGTCTTCCATCTTTCTCTAGAAAGGAGGACTCTCAATCTGCAGACGACTGTCTCCCAGGGATGTTTGAAGTGATGCTTCAGATCAAAAACTCTGATGAAATCACCAGTGTTGTGATGACACCTTGTACCACAGTATTGAGATCAGTGTATCACACATTTCTCTGCAGGTTTCACACAGCATCTAAATTCAAAGGCTTTTGGTTTTGGGGCCTGTGATATGTTCTATTGCTAGATTTAATAACTTTTTCCTAGAAAGAAAATGCATTTGAGGAACTTTAATATATAAGGACAACATTTGGTCAGAGCATTTCCTAACCAGCATCATACTATACCTAGAGGGTACAGATTATCCCATAACAAAGCTGGAATGCTTAATTTATTTCTGAACAGCACCAACAATTGCTGGCTGCTAACCTTAAGCAGCCAAGGGTTTATTGCAGTACATTTATCTCTCCCTGCAGGCAGGGATGACTCAGATGCTCACTTGACAGTGGAGGTAAGTTCTGACTCTCACCTTTGGTGCCACAACTGGCAGCTCCCTTGTGACAAGGGCTTCAGGTGCTGACGATTGCTGAAAAGAAATCTCATTTCTAGAGGCAGATATTTTTCAGCCACTGCCTTTCTTTACTACCTGGATTTTTATTATGTAGTTCCACTGATTCTGGATTGTGCTTGGTAGTTTACTGTCTCACTAAAGGTTGAAGATGTAATTAGTTAAACTAATTAGTTAATTAGTTAAAAAAAAAGATTGCTGATATTTATGAAAGGTTACATGAGGGTTTCCTTGATTTTATAAGCAGAGCTTGCTGCAGAGACCAAATCATGTGATATGCCACCAAGCAAGACCTTCAGAGCAAACTATTGGTGTAATTATTTTCTGAAGCTACTACAATATTTGGGACTGAAACTATAGAACAAGACAGAAGGAGTAAGGCAGGTTAATATAGGGACACTGATGTTTTACCACTCAGAAACAACTGTGTCTGATGCTATCAGTTGCAGACCAGACCAAAGTGACAATAGTAAGCATAGAGGAGGCTATTTCACTGTCAGCAGAGGCTCAAGGCCTTTGTCCTACAAGGCAAAAGGCCAAGTAGGACATGCTGACCTGCCAATGGGGAGTGGAAAGTGAAAACTTACAAACCAGTTTTGGGGAAGCCTGATTTACAGGCTTTCCCTGACACTTTGATTTTATTTTTTTTTTAACCTTGCCAGGAAATCTTGCCTGTTGGATTAGTCTGAGAACAACTAGAGTCCTGTTAACCGATCTAAAAAAATAAACACTGTAATGATTTGTTGCAGTAGAATTACTGCAGGAAGTCCTGGACTTGCTCAGGCAGAAATCGAAAGATGCTGCTGAAGTTCTTCATTGGTACAGCCAAAGCAGCTGACGGCTGTTTTTTCTGCTAACCCATTGTAAAATAAAGAGTGTTAACAGTTCAGGAGGGCTACTTTGGGGAAAGCTCCAGGGAGGCATACTCTCAAGCATTCCTTTTATAGCTTGGCCTTTTTCAATTTTTTTTAAAGTCTGCTTTGTATTTTTATTTTCCCAATGATCACATGGAAATTTTATGAATACATGAAGTTGTTCTTAGTGGTTGCGCAAATCACTCCTGCAAACTTGCATCAACAGTCCATCCCATATCACCAAGGTTACATCCTTATCACAGTTTGACCATGTATTTCATTACTTAAAAAATACCATTCCAGCATAATGTCCAATTAGGAGAAAGCGCCTGAAAACAGGTTTATTTTCCCTTTTTAAGGATCAGATGAGGTCAGTATGGTCTTTTCAGGAAATATGTTTGCATAGCAATAATGCAGTTCACTTACACAGGCAAACTTTCTTGACCTGTGTTTTTCCGCTTCCCCTTGCAAAGCTGATGCACCTTTGCAGGACCTTTGCAGGATTAACCATTCAGACTGCAGCTGCTCTTCTGCTCTTTCTAAATTCAGGAAAGGCTACTAAGATCACTTGGCCAGGCTTTAGGAGAACAGTGTGCTGAAGCTGTGAACACTGTGAGGAACACAAGCACCCTGACTTCAGGCTTTTAAGTGCTGCTGGCTGGAGGTACTGGCGATATTTCCTGTTCCACCAGTGACTGACCTGCTCTTGGGTACTGGTACAGGGGCCTTCAGTGAATGCAGAGCACTTAGTATCCACTTCTGCTGACCTGGGAAACAACCCAGGTCCAGATCTTTCATGTTGCCATCTATCTGATGGAAGGAAAGAGGAAAAGAAAAATAAGCTCTTGCATGGGTGCTGTAAGACCATTCCTTGGCTATTGCTTCCCAGTCCTGCCTTGGACAGCAGCAGGTTTGAACAGCCCCTTCCTGCTCAAAAGAAAACTTCAGCTGTTCCTAGTGGGGCTGGAATAACATGAGTGGTGTCTCCTGCCCTTGTTGGGTGGACCAGTTCCCCACTGCCTGCCTGCAGAGGCACCAAACCAAGTGCACCAGAAACACCTTTGTGGCATGGCTGTGGCACTGAGAAAGGCACTGGTGCGGACTGAGACCAGAGGAATTGCCACACTGCCTGGCCTGAAGGAATCCAGACGCCAGGCTACAGAACCAGAGATGGCCAGGCAGAGCAGGGGCAAGGGCAATCTGCCAAACTTTTTGTCCTTTGTTGCAGTGCTGCTGCTGGTCTTGTTCCCCTTCTGGGTTTGAATTAACCATTGTGTGCCCTGGTAGCATAGAGTTACATTCCTATTCAGGATGAGAAGTATTTTAACACAGAGCTGTTGATAGTGGAGCTGGGACAAGGCCTTAAAAAGATCTTATAAAAGGTTGGAGCCAAACTGGCAGACCCGTAGAGCAGAAACCCATTGACTTTCAAAGGACCAAAGCACGAGCTTGGATAGTGCAAGAGACCTCACAGGCACTTATCACACCCGTGGTCCTTTCCCAGCCTGGCTGCAGCTCTCTGTTCTGAGGCCAGGTCAGGTTGGAGCTGCTGCTGGCCAGAAAAGCCTTCTGCTGGCTCCTAGCACAAGAAAGGCTGTTTGGAAACAATGGGTAATAGAGGAAGTGTTTCCCCAGATAAGCCTAAATAAATACATCAGTGAACAGCCTCTATTCATGAGGAATATCACAGGGCAGTGAGGTTTTGCTACATGGCAGGGCTGAATCTGTTGCTGTGTGCAAGAAGATGCTTGCTGGGGAAGGGGCTAGTGGAACCTGAGGGGGGGGTGGGGGGTGACACTTTGGAGAAAAAGTCTTCTTGGAAAAAGTTCCAGTGCTAATATCACCTTGCTGTCATGGTACAATCAAGAGCTACTAATTTTCCCTCAGTTGGTTGTGTAATAGCACTGCAGAGCCTTTTGAATGTTGCATTTAAATGAGTTTGCAATTGGAAATAATGAAGGTTAAAACCCTCTTATATGATTTTATGATCAAATTATTTCCTTTGACCCAGAAAGCAGCTATGGCAGCAACAAGCACCACATTAGGAGAAAGATTATAGGTTTCAGGTATTCAGAACTAGTTTTAGAAAGGTACAGCCATACAAAGTGACTGGATTTCAAAGTCAAAAAAGTCTTGCACTCCAGGACAGAGGCTGGGCAGGAACTTGGCGTCAGAGGAAGAGCTGCAAGCAGAGTGGGGATCAAAGTGTCTCTGCTTAGTTACAATATCAAAACTAGGTGATCCCGTGAGATGAAAGCCATTGGATGCCAGGGGCATCCTGCTTATCCCATCCTCCTCTTACTCATCGTGAAAAGCTGTCTGCTCATAACTAATATCAGGGTCGACTTTGGCTAATCCAAAGCAGCATCGTTCTATTTTTACTCTTAATTTCTAACTGTCAAGAGGCTTATTAAGATATTCCGTCAGGTGTTGGGGATTCTACTTTTATCTCCTTAGTCTGTTGTTTCAAAGTTGCCTTTAGCTTCAAGACCTCAGCTAATTTCTGCCCTGCCTGTCCAGCTCACAGCTGGCCTTGGACACACTGATTGACCTCTGGGAGTTCAGCTTGTCCCTCTTCATCCTAAGCATCAAGGAGGAGCTGATAATATTTTTTTTTTCTTTCAGTCCTGATTGGAAGGAGTCTGAGTGCTGCAAAAGGCTGCTGTGGACAGAGCTGTGGTGTCCCAGTCTTGCCATACACCTTACTTGTCTGGCCAGGGAGAGTCCTTCCCTCTGGCATG
The DNA here is from genome assembly GCA_013400695.1 of Neodrepanis coruscans. Taxonomy (NCBI): domain Eukaryota; kingdom Metazoa; phylum Chordata; class Aves; order Passeriformes; family Philepittidae; genus Neodrepanis; species Neodrepanis coruscans. Next base: position 4,032 of record VYZS01078519.1, on the reverse strand, counting down.
GAGCATACCCTGACATGGTGGATGCAGAATGCTTTGATCTGCAAAGGACATAGCATCACTCTAATCTTCACCCTTTCAGGGTGGCTAAGAAGTGGGTGGGTGTAGGAAAGCATGATCTGAGGGTTTCTGGCTGCTCTGGGCAGTGAAGCAGCACTGAACAAGGCTGTGAAATGACCACCTTACTATGGCTGTGTGTTCCAACAATGAACAAGGTTCTGGGACATACATGACTGCCAGCTTATGTATCAGCCCTTGGTGATGACATTCCGCTGTGTAATCCCAGCGCTCCAGGCTCTGTCACACACAGTGTGCCCCTGGGCTGCTCACACATGGATGCCATCACCTTAGTCCTAAGATCCAGGTTGGAATGATTTCCAAGCTTTCCCTTGCTCCTGCTCCAGTGAACTTGGAGACTATGTCAGCCTTTCTTTCCTTGTGCTGCCTTGCCTGAGCCTCCCTTGGCTCTTTGAGAGCCCTCTCCTCCATGTCTGCAGCCATCTGCAGTCTCTCTGGGTCTCTGTGCTTCATCAGTTCCCATCTGGAACTTGTCTTGGTGCTCTCACATCTTGCAGCTTCATCTGTGCTCCAGGAGGACTGGAGACTGCGCTTCACCTGAGATCCTGCTTCAAAACCCAGTGGGTGTGTGTATGTCTGCAGGTTGCCCCTGGCCAGCAGGGGAGCACGTTTGCCCCCCAGTTGCAGTGTTTGCCTGATGAAACTCAGGACACAGAGGAGAGGGTGAAAACTTCACAGCAGCTCTAAATCCACTCTGACCTTTTCTCTTGTCCTCCGGGTCGTATTGCTGTTTACACACAGAGCTCCACAGTACAGGGGGATCCCTAGACAAAAGTCTCTTGGGCTGAAAGCTGACACTCAGAAAGCCATGTAAGCTGAAGCCCTTGGCTTGCCCTAACTGTTGGAACAGCTCCCTTCCATTAAACCTCCTGATGAGATTCTGGCATATGACGTGGCCAGGGTACAGCAGGGAGGATTACTGGTAGGACTCACAGAGACATCGACTCCTGTGGAGAGTGATTAGCAACTCAACATACACTCCCGGCTCCCAAGAGCCTTCAGGAAGCTGATTAGGGCACTGCAGAAATTTATTTATGTTCGGGAACAGAGGAGATCAGAGTGGCAGCAGTATTTGAGTGCAAGGGCAGGGGCTGGGGAACAACATTTTTCAGACTGTTTCCGATGGGCAGTCACCTCTAGTTCTAGGAGTTCTATTACACCGGCATTGTTGTGCTTGACATAAAGAGCTGAAACCCCCCCTCTGAGCATGGCAATAACCATCAGGGAGCAGCCAAGTGCTGGAGATGGCAGCAGCAGCAGCAGCCAGGTACTTGTCTGCCCGGCCTGGGGCGCTCCTTTGCCCACCGAGAACAAGAGCTCCGGGGCCTCTCCGAGCAGCGCTTTGCCTTCCGGCTGCGATCTCACTGCCACCGCCCGAACGCCCGGTGCTCAACAGAGGATTTTCAAGCTCCGTTGGGAAGAACGGAACAGCCCAGCTCTCTGCGGAGAAGGGTTTGATCCTCAGGCTCCCGTCACACACCGTGGGCCAGGACGCAGGGCCCGGCTCGGTGTCGGCTGGGCTGAGCTCGGCTCTGTTAAGACGGGCTAAGTTCAGACTAAGCTCGGCTCAGCTGGGCTGGGCTGCGCTTAGCTCGGCACGGCTGCGCTGGGTTCGGTTCAGCCGGGCTCTGCTCAGCTGGGCCAGGCTCGGCTGGGTTCGGTTGGGCCGCGCTCTGCTCGGCCCCGGCCCACAGCGCTGCGCCCCCTCCGCCCGTACCCGCTGGCCCTGGTCGCCCGCCAGGGGGCGCCTCCAGGCGGNAACAAGAGCGGCTTCCCCATGGACGGGCAGACCTGGGAGCGGATGTGGGGGCACGTGGAGCGGGTGCACCCCGACGGCGGCGCCGTGGCGGCGGCGATCCGGAGCGCCGCCCGCCTGGCTCGGGTAAGGTGCAGCCCCCGAGCCCCGCTCCTGCAAAACGGGGAGGGTGGCAGCGAGCCCGAACCTCGAGGTCCCGCGGCTGCCGGTCCTGTGGGCGTCGAGGGGCCGGGGAGGCTGAAGGGCTGGGTAGGAGGGTGTGATGCCTCAGCCCAGAGGATGCTCTCGGGGCAGTGAGGGGAAAGTGTGGTCATCTGCGCTCTGGAAGCACCCAGGACCGGGAACGGGGGCTGCGGGATGCTTAGGGGCTGGAGTTGGTGTCTAAGGAAGCGAGTAGGAAGAAAATGACTCTTTTTATCTTGGGGAGAACAAAGAAAACAAGAGTTAAAGAAATCTTAGGAACTGAACGAAGCGGTTTGTGCAATTTAAATCACGTTTTTCTCTGCTTTTTGGAACACAGGCATTTCCTAAAACACAGCCTTGCTCCTGAAATGTAACAAGGGATTTAAAACTCAGACATTTCATTTCCAGTACATGGAAAGATTCCATACGCTTTTGTCTTGTACGTTCCTCATAACAAGCTCCAAAGAACTCTGCCTAGCCCAAGTCTTTTTCCTCCAGCCAGCAAATAAATTGTTGTTGTCTGCTGCTGTTCAGAGACTTCTCACCACTGTGCTGCATTATTGATCACAGTGTCCTTAACACTTTTACCTTTGGCAGACTTTGAGCTTGATTCACTCCTCCCATCAAGCAGCATTAACCTGAGCTGACCGCTGAAGTTGGGGTTGGTTTGTCCCCCTCTGCGTGCTGGGGTGAGCTGGTTGGGCCAGTGTTGTCACGGTCCAGGTTGTCAGTGATATTTATGTGCCTGTTCTTTACCCGGTGTACAAAGGAAATTCTATGCACAGAGAAGTTGAAAGCATATTGAGTAGGGCTGTCTCAAGAAGGTGCTTGTCAAATGAGATGCAGGCTGAAAAGGCCTTTCATCTCTCTTCTGAAGTGTTTAGTTCAGTGTAAGTGCAAAAGGGGCAATCTCTTTCACTCCGTTCTGCTGGTTCTGGAACCAGGCTGTGTTTGGATGGGAGAGACTAGATCTGGCTAAAAAAAAGTCTGGTTATACTGAGTTTGTTTGTGTTTTCCTGGTGTGGTTAATCTTGTACTTGCACAAGCGCTTGAGTTAGAACTGAATGGGCAGGGAGGGGATAGAACTTCTCATTTCAGCAGTGTGACGATCTTGCCCTAGTCTAGACAGCCTAGGTCTGTTTGCTGTTAAGAGATGGCAAAGTAAGCACTAGACTTGACTTCTGTCTCTTACTTCTTAGCTCCAAAGCATGTAACTTTTACTGGTGGTACCTGTGGTGGCTGACAAAGGATCTGGTGAGACACAGGCATGCTGCCTGTGGGAATGCCCCGGAGAGCATTGCCCATGGCTTCTTCCTCAGTGCTGAAGCACTGGGCTCACTCTCCATGGCATGTGCTGAAGTTAGTTTGGACAAAAAGTGTTTTGAATTCTACTTGGCCTAATCATGTGATGTTGGTGATGATCAGTGGAGGGTACTTTTAAGAGTTGTTCTCTGACAGCGCAGTCTGGAAGAAAACTCCCTGTTGTAGTAATTTCTTCAAAGGCAGGAGGACCTGGTGACCCCTGTGATTAAGTAGCTTTTGCTGGCTAAGCCTGACACCTTTGGGGTCATAGGGTAGTTTGAGGACCATCTGGTCTTTATTAGGGCCAACACCACTCGGGAACAGGTTTTTTGCCACAAAGTGGTAGTGGGTTGCTAAAGTTGTGGTGGTAATTTCTGGGTCAGAGTAGGAGTGTGAGGGGAGATTTGTTCCTTAAACAGTGGTGCAGATTTTTCAGTTGTCTTGTGCTGCAGGATATGTGTCACCCTACAAAAGACTAGGTACTGCTGATCAGGAGTGATGAAGGAAACTTGTGCCTGTGAGAAGACAATTTGTAATCCGCTTGCACTGATAGTTGGTTTCAGGCTGAGCGAGTGGTATGTGCAACTGCTCCATTTCTGCATCTGATCTGTTCTTAATCCTTAGTGATGGGAGAGAGTTTTCATCCCCTCCCCAAGAAGCTCCACTTGATTGCTCTAATCATCATGGTATTAGTCTCAGCAATCATACATGCAGGG
>VYZS01078517.1:1498-21771 GCA_013400695.1 Neodrepanis coruscans | reverse complement strand
ACCCAAGCAAGTAAGGCAGGGAAGGTAGAAAAGTGGCAAAAAATACAATGAAAGAGGAGAAGCAGATCCAGTTAGTACAGCTTGTCGGGTTCTTCAAAATCTCCTCTGGACACATTTCCTCTAGGGGCTCTGAGGATGAAAGTACTAATGCTGATTTAATAGACAGGATGTATCTACAGGATGGCAGGTACTGTTGAGTTCAAGTCATGGAGGAATAACATGAGAGGGATGCTGTAGGAAAAGCCACCAGAACAGAGTAACTGTCTTGTCTGAATAGGCAGGTAATAGAAATTTCTCAAATCATCTGTGAACTTCGAAACATATATCCATATTTCTTTACTCTATGAGAAACTGAAAAAAATAACTGAAGGAATTCAGGGTGATGAAGTGGAACAGCCTCCCCAGGACAGTATTTGGAGCAGTAAGCCACAGCAGCCAATTATGTTCTCCCCCTGGAGATTCAGTCAGACCCAAACCTGATTTAAATGTCCTGATCTTTGAAATAGTTTACCCTTTTCTTTCAAATCCACTGATTCCATGAGGCTGTGTCTGAATTAATAAAAATAAATAGTATCTTAAGGGAAACAGAAACATTCTAGCTCTTTCAGTAGTAGTAAGCATGTGGGCATTACTCACTAGATACCCTCACAATTATGGCTACAGAAAGCAAACTAGTCTGACAGCTTCTCTCAGAAACAGTTGCAATAATGAACAGACCAAAAAGTAATTCTGCAGATTTGACTAGAAAACTGTTATTTCCATGTCATCAGGTTTGTATTGTTGTTGTACTATTGTAGGCAAACAACATAAAATACTCACTATTTTATTGCAACTTTTTCAACTTCACTTTCACATATACCAATCTAAAATCAAAAACCTACTTCCATTGTCAGTTCACGGTAGTATGATTTTGTGAGTATAATGTCAGCTCAGAGGAAAATGATGCTGTTGCAATGAAACCAGTACATTGCCATGGAAATCTTACTAGACAATCATAGAAGTAAAAATGAACATATAAACCCAAAAGAGCTTATTTTAATCGTGATTTTTTTTTTGTTATTTAAGTGGAAACTAATTTAATCAAATGAAACTATGGTCAGATACATATTGGTCGTCTCTGAAGGGATGTATTTATATCAAGAGCATATTCCTTTTGTTAATGTGGCAACCTATGGTAGGGTGTATTCTTCATGGGGAAGAAACTTAAAGACGAAGACATGGAAAAAAGTTTTCTCTTAAAGAAAGTTTTCTTTTAAACTTGTAGCTCTCCCAGCTTCTCTTTGCCATTGCCCATTCCCAATCTAAGTACACTAGTTTTCTGGTCTTCCTATGTCCAGAGTGTTTTTTTCATCCAACACATCCTGCCTGCCATCTGGCTGCAGAAGGAGGCATCACTGCCACTCAGCTGCCTCTCTATTCCAGTGCCCTGCCCAGGAGCAGCGCTGGCTGGCAGGACCATTCAAAGAGCTCCAGCAGCCCCATATGAAAGGACACGTCCTTACAGATTCCAGCAAATTCTAACAAGCCTCCACTGAGTGTGTGGAAGACGATGTTTTCAAATTTGGCCTCAGGCCAGGTGGGGGCACAGCCATGATAGTAAATTACCCTCCTGCCAAAGTTTTCATCTCTGTTTCAAAACACTGGGAATTCTCATTTAAACAGCTGTAAGAAAATATATAGCACAGCAAAGTATTTCACCCTATCTTATTTAAGAAATATGGTTGAATCATTTTCATTTACATTAAGCTGGAAATTTAAACTGAGAAATATGTCTAACAGAAGTGAACCTGTACACTCAAAGTCTAAAATACAACTAAACCCATCATTTCATAAGAGGAATTACTTGGGAGCTGCAAGTACCAGGAAATTCTACCAGATTTGCTGCTAAGTATTTGTGTTAGGAAGCAGAGTAGGAATGTCAGTCACTCACAATCAGTTATGTATATTGAAGGTGTCAAAGAATTCATATTTTGTCAAAGAGGATTCTTTGGTTTTAGAGAACTACATTAGCATATTCAGCAAGACACCAAGGTATAGTGTTGCAGGCCCAAATAGTTAAATGTATAACCTTTCAGCAACAAATAATCTCAAGAGACCACTTTAAATTTAATTTATATTTTAATTTATATTTTTCTTATAGCTTTGAAAAACAAAATACTAGGTCTATATTACTGATTCCCTTAAAAAATCATATTTAATGGTAAGGGGTATTTTTGTTTGTGAAGAGGTATAATGTTCTGAACTAACTTAAATTTGTAAGAAAAAAAAAATTATTAGTAGGAACAGAGGGTGTCTTTGTGTATTTATAACTGTTTGTTGGTGCGTGAGATAGTAATTAAAAACAAGTAAAGATAAATAAACCTTAATTTTACTGTGCATTCTCTGAAATTCTTTGCTGTAAAATCATCCTATTTATAGTATTTAATTACTTTTCCCTCCCAAATTTTAAACTTTTGAATCATTAACCTCTTCCCTCCTCTGCTGCCTCCCAACATATAACTGCACAGTTTTGTTAATAAGATTCAGAAGAGAATCCTGCAAGGAGTCAGGCCCTTCATCTCCAGTGCCCTTAGATACAGGCATTTCCACTGGCAGGCTATTCCCATCCCACCACAGCATTGCACATACTGGGATCCAGCATGGATCCTGGTTGCAAGTGACAGGAAAGTAAAATGTCATGCCACCTCCTACATGAACAGCTGACTTAAAAAGCAAGATTCCCATCTCTTGGTTCATTGTTTGTGCAAGGAAGTTCTTCCAATGCCAAGGCTCGGACAAAATCTTTTGAGATGCAGGTCAATGATGCATTAAACTAAGCTACTGAAATGTTTGAAAAACAACTTTGTATCAATATTAAGCAGACTTTGGGTGTTCTGGATTGAATTTTCTAAGTACAAATGCCTTGACTGGTTTTGACCTTGTATCAAAAGAGGATATATTGTTCAAGAAATAAATTTATATAAATTGGATTATAAATAGGTATTTTTTCTTTTTAATAAGCTTCTCTAGGAAGCTAAACATGTTTCTCATGCTCTACCAGGTCACATGGACTAGCAGAACCCATCTTATATATCCTAACACTTGCCAGCATAATCTGCACATTTCACTAACCTTGCTATCTCCATTTAATTACACGCAGTATCTGGATTTCTGCTTACTGCAGTACTAAGTGTAAACTTAAGTACTTCTGCTTACAGCATTTTTTACTGAGGGAAACTGTATTGAGCTCACAGGGGCCATTTAGTGGCATTCACATATCTGCATGAAGACGACTTGATGAGACCTGTTGGTTAATGGGTGTCTTACCACACACATAAAGGATGATAGTTTGCTGACAATGTCCCTTGAAGTGCTTTGTCCATAAATTTCTACAGTTTCTCTGTATTTAGGTCAGCATAAATAAATAAAATCATGAGAGATTTGGATTTTTTAAACTGTTTATGAAGGTATTGCTGACAAATCCCCCCCTCTGGTGAATAAGGACAAAGAGACAGGTCAGTTGGCAGCTGCAGGATACATTCAAAGAGCTGTTGTCACATTTTTATGTATTGCACATAAAACCTGAAGCAAATTACATTGCAATCTTAACTGCTGGGTAATGTTAATGAGGTTATTCCAGAGAGGAAAGCTGCACCCAACAGGTGCTCAGTACTACAACATAACCAATAGTCCCAATAGTCCGAATAGCCCTTTCATGTCTGAAAACCAGGCTTGCCTTCCCTTGCCAATACCCCCATTTAGGCATAAATGGCCAGCACAGGAACACCAGCATTGACTAGAGGAGAGGAGAATAAGCTTTGACTTGTACTGATTGAACTAAGGCAAAATTAATTAGGTCATAATAGAAATTATGAGTTGTGATGAGTTCAAACACATGTAAACTGGTATTCCTTCAGTGGCTGACAGAAACACAGCTGAACGTTTCCTCTTTCCCAGAACACACCCTAATAACCTGGAAATGTACAGGAACATTGTATATTATCTGTTCCTGTTCTGCTACAGCACATCACAATTTTTTCTCTCTTGTGCTGCTACTAGCTGTGGTGAGCAGGACTTATACGGCAAGAGTGGGAAACAAGAAAGTAGGTTAGTCTACTTTTTATTTTCTAGCAGAGCAAATAATATTGTTAGCAAAAGTGAGAAGGTTTTAGGATATGCTTTCCTTAAAATATAGAGGGTTTATTCTTTATAACCTTGGATACAGCAGCAAGAGTGCCACCAGAGAAACAAGACATCTCTAGCTCCTGGATTCCTCATTGTGTGCCACGAGTTTCTAATAATTGAGGTGGATGAATGTATTATTTTACAAAAAACAGATTAATTATACTTTTAATGGCAAAGCTTTAGGAGCTGCAGTGTCATGGGGGAGTCCCTTCACTGGTCACTGCATGCTAATGCACTGAAACTCACAACTACTAAGAAAAAAGAGTACAGCCATAACACAGGGCTGGGATCAAATAATACATAGTCTAATACATAATTTACAGAGCAAAGATTAATTCCATTCTAGCAGTTGTAACTATTTGCCCATGGTAATGAGCCTAGCAACTGCTCATGTTTACAGGTTGGTGAGATTTAATTCTTATTAAGGTGCTCATTGAAAACATCATTTCACTGGATACCACATACAAAGATACAAAGATGTATAAAAAAAAGGGTGACATTAAGAAATACCCAATCANTGAAAATATCTCCTCTTTACAAATTGTTATCCTAATATTCTCATATGCTCAGTAGAAATTTCTTTAGTTTTTGATTTTCCATTAATCTTTTTCAAATATTTCCTCTTCACTGGTCACTGCATGCTAATGCACTGAAACTCACAACTACTAAGAAAAAAGAGTACAGCCATAACACAGGGCTGGGATCAAATAATACATAGTCTAATACATAATTTACAGAGCAAAGATTAATTCCATTCTAGCAGTTGTAACTATTTGCCCATGGTAATGAGCCTAGCAACTGCTCATGTTTACAGGTTGGTGAGATTTAATTCTTATTAAGGTGCTCATTGAAAACATCATTTCACTGGATACCACATACAAAGATACAAAGATGTATAAAAAAAAGGGTGACATTAAGAAATACCCAATCACTCTCTGATTTGAAATCACAACATGAATGAAAACTAGGACAGAGAAGAAATGAGAACACAATTTTTCCAGTTTTAGGTGTCCCTCCAACTAAGCAGTCAGTCCAAGTAACCAATGAGTGAGTGGGCTTAAGGATGGATTTTAGGCAACAAGCCTAAAATTTGCTACAAATCTGATGGCAGATTCTGGTCCTTCAAGCCAGTATAATGCAGTCTTTGGTGGATAAACTTTGGGCACACCTTAGCCCAAAGCTGTTTAGTGTTTTCCTCAGTATAATTGGAAGGAACTGAATTACCAAAAGCATGGTGTCACTGAACACTCAAGCTTACAAGCCAGACTTCCTAGAAATGAAGGATGATAAAGATATTCCCTTGGATTTCCAGAGCTGAAGATCATGTCTACTCTTTTGTAGAAATAGAAAATCACTCACTCCACTGCCTGGTGCAGTAGAAGAATGAATGGGGTACCCTGCAGTTTGACCCATGGTAAGGTACTTTTTGATGAGTTTGGACACACTGTACTTGTAAAGTTTAAGATCCATTAAGATCACACAGTCAAAGATCTTTCCCACCTTCCATGTTTATGTTAGATTAGTCAAATATATTGAAGTAAAATCCTCCATAGTGTCTGTGGACTATATTGAACTGCTGGAGAACTAAAAGGAAACAACACAAAATCTCATATGAACATTTGTTTTGCACAAAGTAATTTGTTAGTATGTTGAGGGCTCTTTTCAGCAACATAATTCTCTGCCTTTTGGAGACCACATGAAACTGCAAGAAAATGCCAGAAGAAAATTCAGAGTTATCATAAATAAAGCACTTGTCATATTGCCCATAAGTGCAGAGGTCTCTCTACTTTGTCATGCTCCAGTAATGGGCATAATGGTTTTATTTGCATAAAACCCAGATTCTATTATACTGTAGCTGCTTCTTCTTAAGCTCATAAAAATTACACTGGTTTCCTGAACGAGCATGTTTGGGGCTGTTTTAAAAAAAACGAACTACACAAACATTTCTTATTTTTTATGAAGTGAATTATTTGCATAATGCATTTAGACTGGGAACAAAAAAATATTGAGAGTAAAAGACATTTCTGCCTTCAGAATTGAACTCATTGGAGTGTCTAACAAATACATTTCTGCTGCTGCTTAATGGACACTACCAACATGCAGTACAGACACCATGGTTCCCTAAATGATGGCAAATTTAAAATGAGTCACCTTCATAAAGCTGTGTTCAGGAACGTGATTGCTTGAATTTTTTTTTTTTTCCTGAGGGAGATTTTCATGTGGTCTTAATTTGTTTACTCACAGCCAAACAGTACTGTGGAACCCAGATGACCAACCTGTTGGAATATCCTCCATAAGGCCTACATTACTACACTTCAAGAATATAAGAAGTATGTTATTTACTGTATATCCCAAAGCACATATTATGTTCATATAGCATAAAGAATTAAAGGCTATATATCATATGTCCTGTGGCTTAAGATACTTTGGGAAGTTCCTGCTCATCTTTTGTCAGGAGATGCATTTGATACAGTAAATGGCCAATGAAATCACTGTCATCCTTTTAAATACTCATATATATTTAAAACAATTTTTTCCAATGTACTCCCTTCCTTTTCAAACTATAATTAGGTGTATTCACTTTGATCTCTGTAGCTCCTCAGCTCACAGAATAGTCCTTCATAGAGCAAGGAAATACATAATAAGTGAGAGACTGCTGATAACTCCTGCACAGCTGCCATCCTAGACAGTGAAGCAAGTATTTGGTCAAAGATTTCTCATTCCCTTGTGATTCAGTGCTGCAGAAAGGAATAAATCCCTGGTGTCACTGAAATCTGATGAAACCTCAGAACGTTAGGTTTCAGTATTGTGCTCTGGTAGGGAAAAAGTGGAAGATGAAAGCATATTAATAAATATACAGACTACAGGTATCAGGGCAGAAATCTGCTAACTCCCCCTCTCCATAGTATGGAACACATTGCTGTCCTCTCCAGCTCTTCAGCAGCAAAGAGCCTCTCCTACGGCATAATATTTTTTGTTTGTTTTTATAAGAATTCAAGGGAAGCAGTAGATACATCATACCTTTTATACCATGTGATTGAACTCAATGGGCGTTTATTTTTGACTGTCACAGGCAGAGCTAAGGCTGTATCTGCCCTGTGAAAACACCGAAACAAACACAAAATAGAGCTGAGCAGTGGCAGAGGCGCAAGGACACCACAGCTTGAATTGACTAGAGGTAACTGAATAAAAGGCCATATTTCTAAGACGATGCCGTTTAGTGATTGGTCTTAAAATCTCAAGGCTCTCTGAGAATCTCTGTGGAGTTATTTCAACAAGCTCAAGGCTCTTTTCCAAGTAAGCTATTCAAATAATAAAAAAAGGCTAAGAACTGCTAGCACAGTAGGAACTGACATCTTGTCAAGAGCTTTGACCAGTCAGAACAGAAACAGAGAATGAATTGCTTTCTCACCCCTGCAGACAGATTGTGGCAGAGTGAGGGAAAAACTGGCCTGTAGAAGCATTTCTTCTGTGAGTGATTTGAGGTTCAGAGTCACTTTCACAACTGAGATGGTGGGGATACACAACACAAGAACAGAGGAAAACAATTGGAATGCTTTTCCTGTCCTTAGAAAACGAAAAACACCTCCACCTCACCTCAAAAAAACCCCAGCCCAGAACAAACAAACCCCAGGCAAATAAAAAACAAAACAATTATCCAGCTTCCTGGCTTGCCTGTATCTTGTTACACAAAAATGAAAGGATAGTTCTACTGGGCAAGGTAGGGGGAGCAGCGTGGTAGTTATACACCCCTTTCTGTGTAAACACTTGTATTCATAACACTGTTTCCCACCAGGAATTCAGCAGAAGTCATTATCTCACACAACTGTGGCAGCACCTTCTGCATCATGATAAAAACAAAACAAAATAATCTTATCCTGAGCATCCACACTGACCCTTATTTCCTGCTGATTGCTGAGCTGCCTGCCCTCCCTTCCCTCTATCTTCCTCTCCTCAGTTACATGGTGGCAGATTTCCAGTTTCATTTTCTATATTTACTTACATTGTAAAATCTTAAGGTTGCGCTAGTTTGTTAGCCTTATACCTTTTGTTATTTGTTTGTTTTTTGGTTTTTTTTGCTTAAATGGTCCGGTTTTCTTATAAACAAACAGCAGGTATTGGTCCAGCCCAAGGAACACCACAGACTCACACTCCTAATGTGTCTAGGAGCAGGAATGACAGCCCTAAATTTCGCAAAGCAGGGAGACTGCATAGTTCAGTTTATACAGCTGAAACACTCAGACACAAAATGTGTAAACAAGTCCAAGCATAGCCCTGTTTAGGCTTTTTTTTTCCTTCAAATCCCATTTTCACAACATTTTTTATGATTTAGTAGCCCAGTTTCTAATCTTATTGAAACTCACGCAGACTTATGAAATATTCACCACTTACAAACCAAACATTAGTTGTTATGTAAAGCAGACACCTATATTCTTTTGATTGTCAAAACCATTTTAAATTAACACACTGCTGTTTAGGCTTCCAAGATCCTACTCATTTCCAGATTCTGAGTTTAGATTCTTGGGATTTTAGTCTACATTTTCACTTGTTTTTGAAACAAAAGGTATCTGAGTTATAATACATACTTATAGGCTGTGAAATACCTTTTAGTGCAGTTCTGCTTTACTTATTTGTTATGTAAAAATGGAGGTAGGGTTTACCAGTTTGGTGAGTCTTTTGCTTTAAGCAGTTGAGATTCACAGACTCACAGAATCTACTGTGTTGGAAAAGACCTCTGAGATCATTGAGTCCAACCATGACCAAACACTACCAAGTCATCTAGACCATGTCATAAAGAATCACATCCAGTTTTTCCTTAAACTTCTCCAGGGACGATGACTCCACTACTTCCCAGGGCAGCTTATTCCAATATTGAATCACCCTTTCTGTGGAGAATATTATACCTAAATACTGGAAACTTACTGGTTTCTATTGAGCTCTTGATCTTTAGATGTTTCCTCTTTAAATTTTTAAAAATTGGATTTGAAAGCATTTCAGAAAATGCCTGCTCAATAGCATCAAATATAATCATGTAGATAAATGAATTAAATATAAAATAATTTCCTTCATTATCTCAAGAGAAGACTGCAGTTTTATGCAAAATCACTACAACACAAGTTTTTGAAAGAATTTCATGTGCTAACTTTGATTTTCATTATATGTGTCAGGCTTTTATTATATTTACAAGGGACTGAGATTTTTTTTTAGTTTAATAATATTGTTGACTCTTGTTCAAGCTGTGATCTTAATATATGTTTAATCCCCAGGTCCAGTTTGCCAGCATAGCAAACTTCATTACTCTCTGGGATTGTGTTCAAGTTAGCGTATAATCAGGCATGTGTTCAGCTTGGAAACAGCAACACACAGGAGAAAACATCAGGGAACAACTTATAATGCCTTTCAGCTGGTGTGATAGCAAGTGGTTCTCATGTATGTCGGGGCAAAGACAAAAAGTGGCAGTCAAACCAACAGCCAGGAAAGTTGGCATGAAGAGTGCTGAACACCAAAAGCTTCACTGTGAGACAGAGGAGACTAAGCTTTACTGAATGCAGGAGGCTAAGACAGGAATATAGAGACAATCTGTTGATGGGAAATGTCTGGCTACAATAGCAACAAATGCTTGGTGCTGTATCACAAAAGAGTCTTTTAAATGGCAGCCTGTCCTCCTCTTCACCTGGCTACAGCTTTTTCTCTAGGATAACTGCTGACCTTCTTCCTACTTTCGCTTTGCAGTCAGGCTGGGCAAACCCCTTCTGCAAATGGTGCAAGCCAGCAATTCCTTTTATCATCACTTTCCAAAATACAACTGATAGTGCTGAAAGCTAGCACTGTGCACATCAATCACAGACTTTTAGTAAGAGGATAGGAATCACCTCCCAGAAAAAGGTCTGAATAAATTTCTTACTGGTTATTATTGCATCTTATTTGCCTAGGCATAGAGAAAACCGCAGAAAATGTATCTCCATTCTTCTTATACATAGGCAGAGGTTTTATAACCCTTGAAAATACCCCAGAAGAAAAAGTTTCTCCTTCATTGGTACCTGAATCACCAAATAAATCTACAGTACTTGCAGCCATCTGCTGTGAATGGACCTTCCAAAGCCAGATTTATCTAACCTGTTAGGGCTGAAAGTACTGCAGGGCACACTTAACTGTAGCCAATACCCAGAAGAAAATGACGCCTGTTTCAGCATGGAGAAATCCTGGAAATGGGAAGATTTCCAAATGGTAGAAATAATGGTTTGTAATTTCAGCAAGCACAGGAAAGTATCTTGAATAATTTAAATCAAATGTATTTAAGAATAAAACCAAAAGCCAAAACCTCACAGTTCTTAGTGATCCCATTTGCCAGGAAGTCCAGATATCAAATAAAAATAGTCAAGTTAAAAACCCTTTCCAGCTGGGCTTTGTTGTGGATTTGCCAGCTCACCATTTAAGTGTAGCAGGACACAGAATACACATGGTCATGTTTTTCAATGCTAATGAAGAGGGAAGGGAACACACTTGTTGTCAACAAGGGAAACATGAAGACTAGATGCTGCATGAGGTAAAGTAAAACAAAATATTCACATCTCAGTCAGAAACGTCCATTTTAGTTTGCAAGAAGCTTTCCCCTATGATAGGCTGTCTTGTTTAGGATATTATGTTACTGTCATGCAAAAGAGCAGACAAGTAAGAAAGTTGTGTGTCATATCCACATTGTCTTTCTATAAAATAAGTAATCTCCAACATTACTGTGAGATCCTGTTCATGGTTGTTTTGATTTTGTTCTATCTTTTTACACCTAAAAATATCCTCTCATTTTGGCCTAGAAATCTTTCTTTCCTACTCCAAAGTGGAAAGGCACTGAATTCCCCCCCACTAAATTAGAAACACCAGTCACAGCTCAGAAGCATTTAATACTCTGTGCATTCACCTCAGTGTCATCACAGACACAGAAAGTGTTTTGCCTACCAAAGTCTGTGTGTTTCCACCAACTGATGCCAGCAAAGCTGTGGGGCACCATTCAGGAGCATTGTGCAAGTCACCCATCCAGGAAGGAATGTAATCATGGAACAACAACACAAGTCTGATTCACACTCTTTATGTTCCTACAAGATAATGGTTGTTAGGGTGGACAAGACCTCTAAGATCACTGAGTCCAAAATGATCAGTTTTTCCATTCTAGAATATAAACCCACAGCTCAGGGACACAGATGTCTACAAATCCGTCTCTGGAGTCTGAACTACAAACACCAGCAGGAAGCCCTTTTTATTTCAGTTCACAAAGAGTTAGAAGGTGCATAAATAAGATAAAAACAATGAAGTTTCCATGAATATTGTTATTTCTGTAATGCTGTATTTGCACAATTAAGTACAGAAGACTTTGGAACTCTTCACTTCAGGGGTTGCTTTTGACTGTGCCCAAAAGTATCAGCTGCAGAAACAGCAAAACCATCTAGAAAACATGAGGCTTTGACTACAAAATATGTAAACATGACAGATTCATGAGAGTAGATGTCTGGACAATAATAAAAAAAGTGAATCTAAGCAACAGAAAATGTTTACCTTTGCAACAAAAGTATTTCCATAGCTTACACCGATGCTTATCAAGAAAGAAAGCAATTAAAACATCAGTCAAAAATACTTTAAAGAATTATTTCAAAAGATTTCACTGCATGAGACTAGAAATGCTCCTAGGAAATTTGACTCATGAGAGAGGGTCAGAATAAGCCTTCAAGAAAATAACCTTAAATAATTAAAAATATCCAAGGACATTTCAAAATAACAGTATGAAAGGTGAAATGCACTGTAGGTGCAGTAGGAGGGACAGCTATGGCCCTGTTTGTCTTAACCCTGTGCAGGCCCTTGATCTTTAAGAGTATGTACCAGGATATGAAAAGCAAATGAATCCTCCTATTGAATCATCAATGGCCTTCCCCTTATTTAAATGCTGTTTGCATCTTTTGTGTTACAAAGTATTATTACAACTGAACAGCAAAAATATTTTGAAGACAAATTTTGAGAACAGAATCTACTAGAACTTCAAGGGGAAAAAAAAGCTCTTAATACTAAATTTATCTACAAGATGTATGGAAACCAAAAAACTAATTTTGACTAACATACATGTCTTTTAGGGCATTATTTTACCTAACCGTACACTTCTTGTTCATGATCATCAGAGGAAATAGTTCTTACTCCTAGTCTATGCTCTGACAAGTTTAATCCTCATTAAGGACTTTTTTCACCCCCAGAAGAAATGTTGATATCTAATTCTTTTCTTTATTTTTTTTTTCACCATCCTAATTATTATGATCCTATCTGTCTGTCTCGGTGATATCACAAGATGCTGTCCTGGTTTTGACCCTAGGGAGAGAAACAGTGATAAGAAAAAGACAAGAGAAAACAAAAAAAAAGAAACACACACAAAAAACCGCAGGTTTCATTCTACACACACACACACACAAACTGACAATAGAAATGCTAAGACGGACAAATTAAGCTCTTCTGAGGCCAGCGGCTGGGGTGAGGAAGAAAGCTACTATGGTGCTGGGTCCTTGCCAGAGTTTCCTGAAAAACACCGGAAAATTAAAGGGCCCAGGGAGATCCCCCTCCCCCAGGGAAAGAAAAAAATACCACAGCTGATAGAAGGTTGTGGTCTTCAGCCCTTGTCGCTGCCGCTGAAGCACCGCGCTGCCCGTGCTGCTGAGAAAAATGCTTCGCCAAGCCAAGGATGTTATTCCAACGGCTGCTGAATCCCGAAAAAGAAGACGGCCACCGTGATCATGCTTTTATAGGGAACCAATCCCGCGCAATTTCAGAGTCTCTCCCGGGCACAGGTCACCTCTGGATTGGGTAACCAGCGCCCGGGAACCACCCTCTGTGAGATTTTGCCACGAGGCAAAATGCCGGCGCTCCGCCATGTGGCCAGGGGCCTGAGGGGGGAATGGGGGACACCCATGGGAACCATGGGGTGTTCTGGGGGCCCCAATAGCAACACTGGGCTGCCCTCAACCTGTGCTAGCAGTAGCCACTCACGGCGGGGCAGTTCCCATGCCGTGAGGGGCCACTGACACTTGCTGCCTGGCACCGCACCCCACGCGCCGCGGCAAAACCCACTGCACACGTGCACGGCACCGAGAACAACCAAGCCAAGCCTACCAGCACTTGGTGGCAATCCCCTGCCATGGCCAGACGCCAAGGTGACGCTGCGATCATGGCAGCCGCGCCACCATCCTTGGCAGCGGGGCTGTGCCCACAGAGCGGATCGGCAGCAGGCACCCCCCCTGCCACCACCGGAGTGGGACAGGGGCAACCCCAGCCATGGCACCAATGGGGCCGTGGGAGGCGGTGAGCTCCCCCATCGCCACCACCCGCAGCAGCCACGGGGCAAACCTGCGGCATCGCATGGTCCCCCCAGCCCAGCGCTGGCGGGGCCACGCTCATGGCAGCTGCCAGCCCAGCACAGTTGGCCGCGAGATGAGACAGCCCTGCCCCGCGCGGTGAACTGGGGACAGACCATGGCCACAGCATTGTGTCGTCTTCCATGGCAGTGGGGCTGCACCCGCAGGGTGGATTGACGGGGGGAAGAGGTGGCAGTTGCCGCCCACCAGCCTGTCTCCCCTCCCCCCTTCCCAGAAAACCCCTAGAAACCCTAAAAAAACCCCAAACTCCCCCTCTCCATCCCCCAGGAGAGAGAGAAAAAAACAAGGAAAAGGGAAAATGGTTTTAGCCTCTAGAACTTTAATTTCACCCTATAACAGATGCACTTCTCTTTAATTTCACTGTTCACAGAACCTGGTGAAAGAGTAGAAATCACAGGCACCTTGAAGACATCAGGACCACAAAAGATCATGCAATTAATAAAAAAGTCATTGAAACAAAAAGTAACATTTAGCTCACCTATGACAGAGCTCTACTGAACACTAAGATTTGAGTAAGTTTTGAATGATATGCTGATACAAAATACTTAAAATAAACAAAATGTTGCAAAGCAAGCCATGAAATTTACTGACAAGCAATAGAGATAGAGATGTGGCAGATGGGCACAAGTTCACTGTAAATTTAGAGAAATGGCTGCTAGTAATAAGAGGTTCCTCAACTCTGACAACATTGACCATTGCTGTGGGAGTTCCCAGCTAGAATAAGTAATTTGTTTAAAATTATTTTTCTATTTATAGTTTGCCTTAAACAGTTTAAGATACTCTAATATGTCATAATTTAATTATTTGAAGAACCATTCCTACAAATAATCTTCCATGATGGGATTATTGATGAGCCCTTCACCTTGAGTATATAAAGAAAAAATCAAGCATTGTCATTGAATTTAGATTATGCATTGTATTTTTTAATATATATTTATAAGCATAACCATTAAAATGTGGGTCTTCTGATTAAATACTCAGCTGTATAAATTCATAGTGTGGTTTTGGCAAATATTCTTCATGTACAAAAATCTCTTGCTCTGTACAGACATTTTATATACACTAAAATATTCATAGAAACCAAACAAAAGAATGGCCTGAACTAGATGTTAAGTGTTTTTCTTTAACTTACCTTTATTCCAGTGAATGCCTGAAAAGCTTTCTCAGATATTTGCTTAAATTTATACTTTGCCAGCAGAAGCCAGTGCCCCAGCAGGACAGGACAGCAGCTCTGTAATGATGGTGTGGAATATTTGGTACCGTAATTAAATCTCGTCATTCTAGGTTATGGGTGGTGACAAACTGTTTTACCTGGGACACACTATGAAGCTTTGCAGTGATCCCTAAAGATGATAATTGCACAGAATGTGTCAAAACTCGTAACTAATCAAAAAATATTGTGAAACAAGGTTTGTTTCTATTAAGAACTCAATCCAGGTGGCTTGTGATCTTTTCAGTCACTTTGCAGAGCACTAGATGTTCTGGTTATTAGAAAGACGTCATTGTGCCTTTCAACATTCTCACTCTGCAAACACATAGATCTAATTGCCTTTTTTATTCTCCAAGTAACAAACAAATCAGACATTTAAAAATACTCTTTTTAAATGTCCAGACTTGGACTATACCCAGGCAGAACAGTTACAGACCTAAATATTGTCCCTTGCATTATGTGAAATTTAGTTTACTTTTCCCTGAAAATGACCTTATCACAAATCACACCATAGTTGAATCTACTAAGCATTTTCCCTAACATCATGTGTGAAGAGACTGTCAGCTTCCCATCACTATGGATATAGATATGTAGATAGAAAGACTATAATCCCCCATAATGAAAATTGTATTTGATTTTTCCAGAGAATCTAGGAAAATCTTTGTGTCAAGACTGTGAATGAAAGCCATCCCAGTGTAAGCCTGACAACCTCACCATAGATTTTATTCCATTCTTATCCAAATCAAAAGAATTAGCCTTGAAATATCACAAGTCAGAGCCTTATTAAGACAAGAAAAAAATTACAAATATACCCTCCAGGCTGTTGTCACTGCACTTCTCAGGCAGATGCTCTTGTTGCATAGCATTAGGGGAGTACAGACTGCATCATCTTTTGGACCAGCAAAGGAATCCTCTGAACCTTTCTTCTTATACCTCTTTCACAGAGAAGCCTTTGCTTACCTGCCACAACTCATTCTACCATGTGTCTTACTAAAGCTGGTTCTCAGTCCCCACAAATATAAGGATACACTCCCATATAAACTGGAATGTCAGGTAAAGACCTACAGGCACACAGAGCTCTAGGAAATGAGAAAGATTTAAGATTATGCTGGCATACAAATTAAAATATAGGAAGATTTTTTTCAAAGAAGCCTCCCTGCTCTTTACACCTTGGATTTTAGGTGATTTTTCTTCCTTGCTCACTGCTAAGCCCATCTGCTTATACATGCAATTTTTTTTTTTGTCCTCTCTTTAAGAGATCCCCTGTTCCTGCTGCAATCATTTCCATGGCAACTAATTTTCATGTCACAAATAGAAAGCAATGCAGGTTCAAGAGGTGAAAATCAGACGGAGATTGAGATAAACTTTTAAAAAGCTAGAACTGTGCACCAGCAAAATTGGGAAAAAAGGATCAAATTATGTCAGTTTAAGTCAACCATTTGCTGCATCATCAATTAAGTCTGCTGTCATATAGGATTGCTTTTTGTCAGCTAAAGTGTGCAATTGGTGGTGTGACCATAATGTAAGATGCAAACTTGGTAATCCCTGAATTTGGGCACAGACAGGGAAGCAAGGAGAATGGCTCTCCTGCAGGGCTTCAAATGTGGATGTGGCCCAGAAGAGCTCTGGTCAGCCCTGTTGCAGTCACGAGACAGTGGTTACAGTGCTTCACATGGTACCTCAGCAGATATTTATTCTTTATCTCTGGCCACCCAAAAAGAATCCAGGCATTAACAACTTCTCAGTTGCTGAGCCCTGGATGCCCAGAAGTATAACACTGTAGTAACAGCAGCCTTATTTCTAGGTGAAAATTGTTTTTCTTATGGTTTGCATTTCAGCAGACTTGGTACAGGGCACAGATTATGGAACTCTCCCATTGCAGTTCAATTTTTCAGAGAATTATCTCCCTAAAACCCAACAATGCTGAATGACCTACCCAAAACCTAGACAAAAGCCCTGAGCAACCAAAATCTGGACCTGTGCTGAGCAGGAGGTTGGATTGCAGCCCACTGGGGCTCTCCCAAATCTTGCACTTTTGCGATTGTGTGAATTTCAATGTGTTGGTGCCTCATTGAGCACAAATCCTATTTGAACACTGAGATGCAGGGCCAAAGCATAAGATACAGAGCTGAAATTCATTCTCACAGTGCTACACCCGTGCAGACACTATAAAGCAGGCATTTAGTAGCAACTTCTACTTCAGAGACTATGACGTATGGTTCTGCTGCGTGATCTACGTTAGCATTTCCCTACCTCAAGGAAATCACATTATTTCACTTTAGAGCTATATTGGACCAAGGCCATTTTATTATGCATTAGGTATATGCTTTTTTTTTTTTTTTTTACCTCCACCAGAGAGAAGGCCAGGGAGGTACATGTGATCACATCTCCAGGGTAATACCACGCTTCTAGAAAATACACAATACTCAGGTATTTTTGTCCTCTGTTATATAAAGAGGACGAATTTGCAAACAGATCATCTTTAAACTGGTCACTGGTACAAAACAGCACATTGCTGCTGATGTCCAGCTTTGCTGATGTAGCAAATCAGGAATATATGTTTGATGAAAGAACAAGGATTTTCAAATTTAAATACTTTACTGCTAACCAGAATTAACAATTATGAAGAATTTTAATAGTCCAAAAGAAAGATACTTTTTGCATTTCTTTCATGTTCAGTAGGCAGCTCAAATGACTTCCCAGTGGCTTAATATATTTAAGTCAAACCTACTGCATTAAGCTGACATATTTAATTATCAATGGAACGTTATTCTGGTATACAGTCTAATTAAGCACTGATGGGCCTCTTACCACAAGATTATTATTTTAAATCACAGAATCAGTCGGGGAAAAAGCTTAGAGAGATAAGAAGAAATTATGACTGACCAGAATCTATCTGAGAGAGAATCAAATACTGAATTAGTCAAATAAACCTAATTCCTAAGATTCAACACTTCCTAAATTTATTATGAGATCAGTATTCACTTACCACAAACTAGAAAAGTCGATCTTAGAAAAATATTGGAGCTGCAGGGGAAGGAAAGTTGTAAGACATGAGCTACTGCAATAGTCTTTTCATTCCTGATTGCCCACAGAATGTAGAGGAAGATTGTCATCTGGAAGCTCAAACATTTTGTGCTAAGTCTGCACACTTATTTAACTGAATAAAAAAAGAAGAGGTGATCAGAAATTTTTTCATCAGTTATAAAGCTCTTAGGAGCATATAGTCTCTACTCATAGGAACTTACAATCCCTCTAAGGACCGCATTTCAGACCTTTTAAATTAAAAAAAATAATCCTCTAAAACCAAGAAACAAAACTCTAAACCACCAAAGTCCCCAGAGCTCAACCAAACAAACCTAGATTGTTTCAGTCTGTTCAGGTAAAGTAACCCCCTGCAAGTATAAATGTCAGAAGCCAGTGTAATGATCCACATCTGAATCTAGCATTTGATTTCTTGAGAACTCAAGGTGGATTTCATAGTAAGAGTTGTGGCTTGACCATTAAGTCACAGTATGCTCCAAGACAGAAACATTTCTCAATTATCAGTATCAAAAAGTGTTTTCCTCTACTGTATGTCTTCCCCCACAACCTGTCACAGAAACCAGCTGCGAGTCCACAACAGCATTAGGACACAGCATTTGACTGAACACATCACCTGGGTGAATCCATTTAACTCCAAATTTAACACCTTTCTTAAAATGCCAAGATAAACCTAATTAAGGTCTGAATACAGGTTTTAACAACGCAAATTTGAAAACACATAGAGGAAAATATCAACTTCCCATTTTCTCTCAAAGGAGCCCAATTTTTATTGTAGTATACAGAAGAGCATGCTGACACAAAATAAAGCCATGTAAGCTTACAGACACATCACATCTATTTAAAGCAGAACTGCATGCAGACTTTGGAATAAAATGAAAGTGACATTATAGGAAGTGCAGCCACTGTACACCTTTAGAAACAGTACCAGCTAAAGTGTGGGAAGAAAGGAAAAACAAGTCTAGCAGCAAACTAATTCACTCAGTACTCAGAAACTGCATGGAAACCCTTTAATCTCCAAATAGCTGTGACCAAAACTCATTAGGTGATGACAATCTTTAGTAAAAGAACAGAAAAATTAGTGTCTTGATATTATATAGTAGAGAAAGCATCAGACCACAGAGAGGATAAAAACAGCATCTTAAAATGGCTCGCTCCCAAAGTTTGAGCAGAAATAAATTGGCAAAGCATTCAGAAGAACTAGTTTTGTAATTTATTTTGATATCAAGATCATTGAGGCAAACATTTTCTTTAAAGTAATTAAAAGAAAAATTAATAGCACATTAAAAAAAAAAGCATTTAAACTTGAGTCGCTGAAATATTGTTGAATATTCCTGAATCATCTATAGGAAATTAAACAGCTAAAATATGCTGCAAGGAGTAAAAATGAAACCAAGAAAAGAGGATACTCAGCAAATCTGGCATCCAGTATCAGCTGAAAATCTAGTTGTTGAAACTTCTTGTTTTTCAAATAAGTTGTGTGGGGTTTGAGATTCATTTGTTTTTTCATGTTTTTTGTTTGTTTTGATTTCCACTGAGGGACAATCAGAGAATACCAGACCTAGTAATGGGTAATTGTTCTGTATCTGCTGCAAGGGCCATTGCTGTAGACCATTGCAGTTCTATGGTGGAGAAAGCTCACCGCAGAGTCTTTTACTGATGATTGTCTTGTCACCATTGAAGTCCTCATCCTGGACTATATAATTTAAGTAAATAACTGAATCATTATGAATTCATAACTACCTGTTGTGGAAAACGCCAAATACAATTAAATTCCAATAATAATTTGAATAGTAACTCAGCATGGAGTTTGAGAAGACAAAAAAAATATTAAACTGATTTCTCCAAAACCTTCAACATGAGCTTTTGCTACTGATTCCATCTCAGGAAAAGTTCAAAGTCCTGTTTTGAGTGCCTGACTGACTATATTCTCATTCATTGGCTCCATACACTCAAGAACATGTCAAAAGCCGATATTGAAAGAAACTTCTGGGCACAGTCTTGCTTTACGTTTCTGTTTATACATCCTTATTTGCTTTACAAGAAGAAATTCAATTGTCTTTGGTGATTAGAGCGAGGAAATTGTTGTATCAAAGGCAGAGTGATTCAGTTATTTACTTAAATTATATAGTCCAGGATGAGGACTTCAATGGTGACAAGACAATCATCAGTAAAAGACTCTGCGGTGAGCTTTCTCCACNTACCTTGGCATCCTCTGTTTACCATATGCCATCTTAAAGAAAGTCTTGCCAAGTCTATATTCCATTTTACCCACTGCTTCCAAAAAAAGTTTAATATGTAGCAAGCCTTCTCCCATAAGTAAAACTGTCAGAAATGCCTCAAAAATTATGTCAACTTTTAAAATAATATCAAAAGCAAATCCATTGATTTAGAACAATTTGTGTACTACAATATCTAAATGTCATTTAGATTATTTTTATTTAGTGGTAAGA
>VYZS01078514.1:5194-18023 GCA_013400695.1 Neodrepanis coruscans | reverse complement strand
ATTTTCTAAGGTTCCAAACAGATATTGTTACTTATTTTATTATGTGCCCCATATGTAAATGTACATATCTTTACAAGACAGAGGAATTTTACGTCCATCACAAGGATAAAACAGAATCTGTATTCAATAAATGCACACGCCATTTAGCCTAGGAGTCCTGTCCTGCTCTCTATCTAGGTCTCTTACTATTATGGAAATATAAGTTAATAATGAAACCATCACAAAACCTTCTGATTACAGAATATAGATGATACCAAGCATGAGGCAGCAGTTTTATAAATCTTTCTTCTGATGACAAGGGTGGCTAAAGCAGATTCCACCTCTACCCTTACTATGCACCCTAATTTGCATCAACAAAATTATCTGAAGACATTTGAGGTAATTCGATGTTGTTAAAAAAATGTTATTTTTTTTTTTCTTTATTTTGCATCACAAAATTACTCAATTTAGATTTGTTGGTCAGTTGGTTGCGTGTATAGTCCTTTAATTCAAGTGAGAAGGTTGTTAAAGAGTAGAAATGAACAGCCAGAGATCAAACAATATAACTTTTTCATAATGAAAAATAAGTAAGTATAGAAACAAGGTTTCAAATGTCATGTACAGTTTTTGAAAATCAGCTGCAGATATTCAGTCAGGAAATGAAAAGATTCTATATGAAAGTTTTATAATAAGAAAAAAAAAATTTCAGAAAAAAAGAACAGTTTTTCCTTCTCTATTAAAACTTCCGGTTCAGTGACTGAAGACAGAGACTGCTTGTAACTCTTCACCATTATGAAAACTAGCAGCTGAACCAAACATTGACAGAATCCTTCGCAATATTATTCTACATGACACTAGAAGTAGTATGAAATTGAGTGTGATCACAGCACCAGTCAATTCTACTGGTTCAGGGAGTTTTCAGTTCAAGTCAATTTTATCTTCAGATCCTCATGCTCTTGAATCACAGAGATAAAGAAAACAAAAACAGAGAAAAACACAGCAGACTTAAAGTCTATAAAAAGGAAATAAGTGCAGAAAAATTTAGAAAGTACTATAAGTTCTTTTCTCTAAGAACACCAGCCCACAGACCACATAAAGTAGATAAAGAGTAGTTCTCCCCCACCTGTCTTAAACCCAAAGAAGCCAGGCTTCCTTGTACTTTTTGAGATGCATTAACTTCACGTCCTCTACAGCACGTCATAAGGTCTTCAAGAGACAAACTTCCTACTCAACTTACATCTTATTAAGAAAAAAAGTGGTTGACTAACCTCTTTGTCCCAATTACTTCTGACAAGGTCATATTTTAAAGCCTTCTTTAACTGTTCTCTCATAATTTCTCCTTTTTTGTCTTTATGTTAAATCCAATCCTTACTCCTTCACTTCCTACTGAAGAAGAACTACTTGTTATCTTTCTTGATTGTTGTAACAGCTGTTGCTAGTATACCAATCAGTTCCATGCAATCTCCTCTCATTTTCTTTCTGTAGTTTCTTCCCTGGTTTTTGCATGACAAATCAGAAAGCATATCTATATCTAGAAAATACTAAGTATTTACTAGTCAGTCTAAGGAAGAGTGGTAAAACCTAATCCTTATTCTAACTTTGGTGTAGCTAATCCTAGCTATTGCTGAAGTAAGCCCCAACTAGTCAGTCTTTATTTAAGAAAAAAGTAAAATCTTCATTCTAAGCACTTTCCAACAATCTACAATTCCTTTTCCCAGGGCCACATAAGCCACAGTAAATCTTTTGCAAAGTGAAGTAAAATTAATTAGTCTTGCAGCTGCAAATGAATGTATTTCACTTCCTACCGCAGTAGACTAAGAATATATTTGCAGTTTAGTCTGAAAGGCAGCTAAAAATTCAATTAAACTAGCAGTAGCTTTTAAGTGGATGGACAGTACCTTCTTTCCCATGGTACCTAATTCACAGACTATCCTATGTCCACACCCTAAATTAGCAGCAGATTTGCTGAAATAAGATTTTTAAAAATTATGAGTCTCTATTGACTATCACCTCTTCTCTTCAAAGCCTGATTTCCCCTTAGACCACCAGTTAGTCCATTTTGATTCTCATCTGTGCATTTTATCCCCGTATCACTGTAGCAAATAGTTAGAAATACTTAAAAAATACCCAAAAGTATTCAACAGATTTTGCTCCCATTAAGATTATGCTTCATATCTTGTTATACCAAGTTGCAGACCTAAAAATAGAAGCAGGCCTCAAACACGTATGTAGGAAGGAACAAAGCTTGAATGGGTTTTATCACTCGTAACATTTAATGGCTGTCACTGCATAAATCAGTAAAATTTTGCTAACAGTTCAAATGTTTTCATCTGAAATCATACAGACAATGGTCAGTCTACCATAAAGTGGAATTAGCTGCCAAGACATCTCTCAGAGTTGAGCCGATGGTGTTTCAGTCCAAATTTCAACCATCTTCACTCTTGCTGTGACCTAGGGGCAGTGTCCACTGTCAATTACCATATGCTTCATCCTTCTTTTGTCCTCACTCCACTTGCTTTGAAAGTGGATAAATGCAAGCTTAATCCTTGCTGGCTGGCTGTCTTCTGATTATGCCCTGCTTTCTTCCCTTGGAAATAGCTGATGTTCTTGAACATCATTATAGCTATGTCTCAATGTTACCCTGTCCTAAGGGAGAAAAGTTTTACAATAAAAAGGTAGAGACTGCTGTGGAAACAGCACTTCAGCCAGAATGATTTGTCACTATTTCTTCAGAGACTAAAACAATTTGATTTTTAAAACTGCTTTAAAGATGCAATGACTCCTGAATACACAAAACTGTTAATGGATAGCTGTCTGTCAGAGGGGAAGAACAAATTGACCAGTTCCCCTTTTGTGTTCAAAACACTCCTACTCCAACTATTCTGTGCATCCAGATCACACACAGTGAGACAGCTGCAAGTCTGCCCTCTGCAGCTCTACACTTTCAAAACATTCATAATGGCATATCCTGGAATGCAGCTCACCCTTCTTACTTTCTTTTACCCTTGAAGGCGGTAAAAGGTTCAGCTGGCTAAAGTCTTGGGTATTGGTGTGGACAAGGACTGGAACAGAGAATCACCATATGTGTGACCCTAGAGATTTTGTCAACTGTGCCTGCATTCAACTAATTAAGTGAAAGTGATGCTGCTCATTAGACTGCTGTAATAGAAACATGATGAATGGATTTCTCTACAGGGCATTATTCACGACTTTTGCAAAAACATTTCCTATTACAGACAAAGCTGAAATATGCTTGTTTGCTGAAAGTGTGTTTGCTTAGCCATAGAACTTTTATTCAACAGGAGACCATTACACTGTCATAACATTTGATTCCACTTACATTACTGCTTAATTAACACTGGAACATTTAGCAGCTATTAGAAGAGACATTCTTAAGTGTTCTAGATTTCAGCAGAGCTTACAGGCAGATTGCATTTCATGCAATACTTCAGAAATACAACTAGAATTAACAAGACTAACATAATCTTTGACTAAATTCATATTTGTAGAGGAAAAGTATTTTCAAATATTCCATGCTAATCTTTTTCTATGACACAATAAAAAACACTTCCCGTGCTTCAAAAGAATCTTTGCAAATCCAGTCTTACTTTGTAATAGATGGGGTACAAGGTATAAAGTACTAGGGGTACAAGGTATTGGATAAATTAAATCTCTAAAGCATCTTGTAAAGCAGATAGGTTCTCCTGCTAAGATTAATTAAAGACTGGTTTTCACAGAGAAAGTATATCTAGGCACACACTTAGATATGCAACTGTACATGTACATGTGCTAACCCAAGAACTGTCTTCTCTGACAAAATGTTAGTCCTCAAAAAACCCTATCTCTAGATTATCCATCTTTAAATTCCTGTATTCATAGTCCAGAATTTACAGGTTAATGTATGAAACTTGCCTTCTTTACAGACTTCAGTGAAAGAACACAAATTCAGGAGAACATGTTCATGTCTTAACAGAGCTGGAAGTCAAGTCTTGTATGAAATTATCTCATTGCATAAATAGAAGTGTAATTTAATACAATGACTCTAAGCCTATAGAATGCATTTGTTTGTAACTTCAATTGTTACCTTTAATACAGTGTTATAACATTAAAAAAAAATAAATCAGCATCTCTGAAGCGAACATATTAAAAAAAAAAAACAACACAAAACCAGAAGCCTCTATCACAGGTAATAATTATAATTAGCTACACTAGAAATATTCTCAAATACGGAATTTCACAGCCTATTCACCTAAATACATTAACAAATATTTTGCTTCTGTTTCTTTAATGTGTTTTACCTGGCACGAGTTGTAATGTAGGCTGTAGCTTCAAAGTCAACCATAGAGTATTTTACTGTTATGACAGCAACATGTGCTAATTATACATGATTTAAGTACTTCTTTCCCTTTCCCCCCCAATATTGAAATAGCGTTTTCCAAGATTAAAGTTTTTGGGCTTTCTACATTAAGCTGTCAGTATAGTAAATATAGTATTTCTAGAAACACAGCATGTTTCCAATATGTTTCTCTGTATGTTTCTGTTATGTTTCTGTGCACTGATATGCATTTTTTGGAAGTGCCAGAAGAGCAGAAAGGTACTTTCAACCTAGCAAGGACATAAGTTTAGCATTAGTATAACAAACATTAGGCTGAAAGAAAGACTTCAACTGCTACAAATTGGAAGCTATACAGAAGAATATGCTTATAATGCTGGGGAACCTTCTTACATAGATTTACCAATACAGAACCAGGAAAGATCAAGGGAAAAGTGTCTGGATGATATAGAAGAAAGGCATTTGTGTTTCATTAGAAGGATTTTTCAAGCAGAGTTAATTTTCTTGTAAAATTTGTGCTGGAGTCATTTTAATACAATATGTGGAAAATATAAAAATACAACCACCCCAGCAAGCTTCATACAATCCAGTACGCCACGGAAAAAAATTTTTAATATTCCTTCAGTTTCAGGGTTGGGTTTGGGTTTTTTTCATTCAAAAGCACACCACCACCCCTCTACAGCATTTTCTCACACTCCATGTTTTATTAAAGACATACAACAAATCCAGATGTCAAGACATCAGTGTTTTGTAAATCTCTCATAACACATTCAGTTATCTATCTATCAACTGTGTGGATCAACTTTCTTCTGGAGAAAGTCCAGTCTTAACATTAAACACCATCTTCATTTGAGCTTACATTTTTTTACAGAAACTGAGGAAAAAAAACCCCACCAAAATTTCCATTATTCTCAATTTTCAGAAACCTTCATTTGGACAGCACAGAACAGAACTCAGGTTCAGAAGCCAGCAGCAATGTTCATAAGAAATATTCAAATGCTTTGGCAGACAAGGATAAAAGAAGTATTTGAAAAATGTATTTATAACAGTGAAAAGAACAAGGTTGGGATACAACACAAAAGGATTTCTAAGTGACAACTATAGCATCCAACATATGAAGAAAATAGACTAGTTTCATATAACTTCTGTGAAGCTCACCATTTACACTGACTTGGGGGACACACGCCAAGCCCTTTCAGTACTTAGATCAGCATTTCAGGAGTTTATTTATGTATTTTTATCCCTCAAGGGAGCAGAGAACTATGTTGCTGACAAAACTTGAGTAAAGCACTGATATATATAAAAGCTCATACATACTTTACAATTTTAATTGTGTATTATTCTCTACAGTAGTTCTTAAAATAGAATATCCTATTTAATTTGTGAAGCTAAACTCTTATTTAATTCAATTTCTGACATTTTCTTTAATTATGTCATTGATTAAGATAGTGGGAAACATTTTGTCTCTGGAAAAAAAAATCACAAACATAAGATTACATCGTGTTTCTTCTTGTTATATCAACTTTATTACACTAAGAAAACTTTTACAACAAAATGCAACAAGTTTATGAAGTGACTGTTGAGTTGCTCAAGATATGCAAGAAACATGAGGAATGTGAAGAATCAAGAATTTTGAAAATAAAGATTGCAGCTGATTTATCACAATTACTGAAGTACAGTCTTTACACTGGACTGTTATTACAAAAAAAAAAAAAAGTTACCTTAGATGTTTAGTTAATAAAGGATAACAAGAGGAGTGTAGTTTCATCACCCCATATCCAGTCTCTGCAATATTAAACAGTAATTATTTCCATTCAGCGCAAGTGTCAAACAGACATAAAATTCAAGTCTGAAGTGGTTACTAGCATAAAACTCAAGAAAAATTATCAATTCAGCCCAAATCTGTCAGTACAAGATGGAAGAAAATTTCACTGGACTATGTAAAATATTGCCTTCCCTTTGATTACACAAATTTCTGCACCATTTAGCTGTACTTACCTATCAAAGGAAAAATTATGAAAATCCAGCTTTCCCTTAACCCGTTCTCTAAAACTAGGCAAAAGCTGTCCCAGCACTGTTGGCCAAACTAACAACTTAAATCATAGCCTTTTCAGATGTGTTACCGTCACTGTAATGTAATTATTAAACATTATAACACTCTATTCAGTTCCCTGGAAGAGTGCAGCTTACTATTTTAAGAAAGCCTGCCGATTTAAATGTCATTAAGTACCCAATTAGTACAGTCTGCTCTTTGCTAGCTGCAGAGTACTGGGATAATCTTTTAATTGTTAACCACTATTGAATAATTTTAGCAATTAGACTTTTATACATTCTGTGCTAATTAGGACAGACTATCTCTAGAATCTCATCATTTTCCAGAACACAGTGGCAAACAGAAAGACGATCAATGGTAGAAAAAACACACGTGTGAGCAGGGACAACGTTAGGTAGGACACCGTCACCTGCAGCCCCCGCAGGAAGGCGCGCACCGCCCGCCACATCCACCTGAAGGACCCACTCCGGCCGCCGAGGTGTGGGCTCGAGGGCACCGGGCCGCTGAGCACCGCGCCTACGGGGCTCCTCTTGCAACGCTGCTTAAGTCGAAATAAATCACGGCCGCTGCTCCCTACGGCTCCACCTGCCGGGCGCCCGCTCCCCGCAGCGCTCCGTTCGCCTCCTCCCTCCCCGGAGGCACCGCCACCGCGGACGGGCAAAGCCGTCCAGAGCCCCAACGCGCAACCGGGAGAAAGCACCATATCCGTCCCTGCTGCAGACCGGCAAGTTTCTTTCCTTCCCAGGAGGAGGCGTACCTCTGGGGGCTGCTGCCGGGCGCTTACAAGCCGCCGCCACACGGCACAAGCTCCCTGCAAGGCAAACCCTTGGAGGTGCTGGAAACAAAGCGAAATTACCTACAAGGGCACAGGTCCGCTCGGTGCCGCCGGTCGTCCCACGACCCTAAGCAGGACGGTGCCTGTTGCATGGGCCCCGCGGGTTCCCTGCAGGGCAAAAAAACTTCGCTCCGCCGAGCGCCCGCGATGCCTCCGCTCCGCGAACTCGCGTGGGTGCGAGGGGCTCCGGGCGGCGGCCCCGAGCAGCAGTAGAGCCACCCGGCTCGGACAAGCCCCTCTCCCGACAAGGGCTGAGCTGCGCTCTGCAGAGTAGGACCACCCCCCCCCCTGCTTCCCCCCGGCTTCCCTCTGCGCAAAACCAATTAACCCCGAGCGCTCGCCCTCCGCAAAAGGCGAGACAGGGGGTGTAGGAGCCGACAGGAGGCAAAGTTTGATAAATGAGCAGCTCCTGCGGTGACAGGTGACTACGGAGTGGAATAACCCTCCGCACGGAGCTGGGCAGAAGTGTGGGAAAGAAGCACTCACCTGTCCGTTGCCCCTCCGGTCGCCGCGGAGGGGAAGGCGGGCAGGCAAGAGACACAACCCCACGCTACTCTCCCGTTCGTCGGCCCCAGCGGGAGGCAGGATGCCCGGCTGAGGGCCCGCAGAGCGGCGGGGCCGCCCCGGGCCGGCACCCGTCAGCAGAGCAGGTGAAGCGGGGCGATCGCCGCCGCCGGAAAGCAACACGTTTGGCGCTGAACTTTGCAGCTCCAGTCACAAACAAACAAATACAGCCCAAGAAGGACCTCTCCCATCCGATCCCAGACTGCTCGGCAGCCACTG
Source organism: Neodrepanis coruscans (assembly GCA_013400695.1). NCBI lineage: Eukaryota > Metazoa > Chordata > Aves > Passeriformes > Philepittidae > Neodrepanis > Neodrepanis coruscans. Next base: position 10,040 of record VYZS01078514.1, on the reverse strand, counting down.
CCTCTCTTATTGGTGCGGAGGTTATTTATTTATTTGATTTTTCCCNCGCTGCGGGGAGGCGGGAGCGGAGGCGGGCGGGAGCGGGGAAGCCGCCGCACCGCTGCCGGGCGATAACGGGTAGCCGGCAGGAGGTGCTCCGGGATGCCCCGTCCCCTGCACCGGAGAGCAAGGGCAGGAGGGTGATCCCCGCCTTGCCGCAGGTCACCGCAGGGAGAAGGGCAGCCGGACAGGGGGATGATTGGTGACGGGAGCCGGAAAGGAGGGTGGCCGGCGCATTCCAGCGGCTGCCGCGAGGAGTGCGGGGAGCCCCGCGGCGTTGTTTGTCGGCCCTCGCCCGTAGGGAGCTGCGGTGCGGCGGGAGCGGCTTCGCCGCGGTGCGGGAGCGGCGGTGCCGGGAACGTGCGTCCGGCAGCCCCTGGCGGGAGCGCGTGCACAGAAGGGGATGCCGCACTCGCAGGGTGAACATACAGGCAGATTCGGGTGTGTATAAGTGCCTCTGAATGTGTGTTCACGTACGTGTGCCTCCGGTAATGTTGCACGGAGCTGGCTTTCAAGGGGACCCCAGGCTCGCTAGCCGCAGTGTACTTTGTGTACATCGTTTTGCTCTAGCTTATGTGTGATCAGTGCAGAGCAAGCTTTATTTCACCTCTCTTATCGGATGCTGAACCTCTGTTCGTTGGTTTTGTTGCGTTTTTCCTCCCGTCCCCTAAATCCACGTGCAGCTGGAGCAACACGGTAGGTCTCACCTGTCTATGCTTTAGGGTCAATTACACCACTATGATTACCGTAAGGAAAGGGAACATTGGTTAAAAGCTGCAGAGGTATGACTGCACGAAGAATTTCCTTCACTGCTCCTGCAGTATCCTTCCTAGCTCAGCTTCTCATTGCAGGTGGCAGTGGAAAAAATGTTTGTGTCCCACAGTGACTGTTTTTATAATGCTAATCACACACGTGACAGACAGAATATTGACATTCTTGTCTTCTCTCCCATCCCTTTCCCTTTAGAAATTAGAGTTCAAATTAGATATTCAAGTGGTAAAAGACAGAAGTTGGTACAAACTCTGCCAAATGTTTGGGAGTGTGTGTGTCTGTGTTTGTTATTTGGTTGATTGTTTTTTTCTGGATAAAATTTCCGCCCTCCTCCCCTGGCAGTAAATAGACATTCTGGATGTTCTTTTTTGCTTCCATGGAAAAAATACATCACTACAGAAAACAAACAAGGAAATAAAAAATGTGCTTAGAGATAAAACAGTTGTTCAACAATATTATTGGGAAATAAAGCATAAATTATACCTCTATTCAGGTGACAAGATTGGTAAAGATGTAAAGATTGCTTTTATCCGAAGTCAGTCAATGAATTTATGTAGATTCATCATTTCAAACAAACGGTACAAATCTTTCTTTGTGCTACAAGTCTGTAATTCTACCTTTGTCGACTGAAGACAATAAACTAGAAAGATTAATGTACATTTTGTCTTCAGTGGTAAATCCTATTGTCAGATGGGGAGAACTTTTTATTCAAAGAATTAGATCAATAGTTGACTTTGTTTTGAAGCATTTATTTAAGAAGCTACTTAAAAAGAATGAAGTTCATGCTCTTAACATCCTTAAAGAAATCTCTCAAAGGCAATTATTCTATTTGCCGATCTAGCGGTCACTGCCATGTAGCAACAAAAAGCATGAAAGCTAAATGTGGAAATCCCATTGGGTTCAGACAGTGCTTTCTCAATGGAAAAAGAACAGTAGGAAATTAAAGACTGAAAAGTACTTAAAAAAAATCTGTTTGAATATTTTAAACAGCTTGCTTTGAATAGGTGAAGTTTCATCTCTAACCAGGAAGCTTCAAGGTCAATGAAATGCAAATGACAGATGTGTTAGTGACTGAAAGAGTGCCACCATCTTTAGGTAACGTTTAGCAAACAATATTTAAAAAGTTGACTGACTGTTATTTTAATTTGTAAACTCTGTTCAGCAAATATTTTTTCAGAAGAGTATAGAGTGTCTTTTATTGGAATAAACTACTACATTTTCAAAATATAGGAGGTTAATGAAGAAACTACTTGACTAATGATGGGCCTATAACAACACTTGTCAACAGTGAGAAGACACTGAGTAGTTTCAGTTTAGTTTGACACCTATACTGAAATACACTATTTGAAATTTCAACTCTTTCATATATCTTAAAAAGCAATTTCATTATAAGTAAACTAAGACTTTTAGTTTAATATGGATTCTAAGAAAAGGAAGCACTGTGTAAAGCCCATAGCAAGATTAATCATATACTATCACATAATATCTGTTCCCAACAAAATTAATTCATTAGGCCCCCGGATACACCTCCACAGGACTTTGATTTGATTAAGTCAAGCTAATAATGAATTTAGTGGCTACTTAATATATTGATTGTTTACTGAACTTACGCAAACAGAATAGTATTCTGTGTTCTGGAGTCATAGCTGAGAAATATGTAAGATGGCTAGAAATAAATAGCTAACATTAAGACGATCAGGAGTAAGAAACTAATAAAAGCAGGAAAAAGAAAGGAAAGCTATGTTTTCTAAAATTTCATGTTGTGTTTTTTACTTGCCTTCATTTAGCTTCTTTCATCATTTAAATCCCTATGATCTCACACTTGGCATTTTTGTGTTTTACAGGGCTTCAAATTGAGACTGCTAAAAAAAAATTAAAAAGTAGCCCTCCACTGCCACTCATGAACACTGATACAACCTTAAAAATAGCTTTCTTTATTCTCATATAATGGCCTGGTTTTTGTCTGGACTCTTAAAAATCATGCTTCTGAGGGCTTAAGGAGCTGCTAACGTGTGTAACTGCTGATGCAGTATGTTGTACTTCAGAAATCTATCTAATGTTCTCAGCAGAAAATTAAATGTATGTGTTAATATTTTAAAATCAGTCAAATCTGAGCAAGTTCTGTTTAAATATCAAGAGAGACTCCTCATCAGTAAGGAGTTTCTCCAAAGCAAACACTGTTTTTTGTCCTTGGCCACTTTATCTGTGGAGGAGGCTTTTTACAAAAAAGGGTTTTTCTTCCACATCTGAGCAAGCAAATTTCCACTCCTTTTTCAATTTCTTTTCATATAGCTTTTGATCAAAATTTATAAATATGTCAGGCAAAGCTGTAAGTAAATTAGAAAGAATATATTGGACAGCATGAGCTTTAAAATTGTGTAAAAAAAATCATATGCTGTCATATGTTATTAAGACTCAAGAATTCTATGTGACTGCATGTTAAATTTATGAATGGATAACATTTAGTATATTATGAAATCTTACCTAATTATTACAGTCTTATTCATTAAATTAATTAAATATTATAGGTTTTTCAGGTAGCCAGGATTTGTAAAATTTTACTCCTGTGAGCAATTCAAAGTCAAGAAATCTAGGAGTTCTCCGTTTTTCAAACCCATAAGCAATGTGTGGTGTTTACCTTAGCCTATCCAAGGGCTACTAGAGAATTCAATCTTTAGACTGTTCTCCAGTTTATGTAAGCAAAGATGAATGTATAAAACTCATCAGAAAAGTGCTTATGTTTCATATTTTAAAGGAAATGCATGTCAATAAAGAGATATGGAAGAGGGGGAAAACATAAAGACTGGGTAGAAGAAAGTCTGTAGCCTTTTAAGGAAATGTTGATACTCTGATGCTGCTTCATTGGGAGATGATTTGCTTCCCTGTGAACTAAACCTTTAACTTGAGCTGATATGAATACATTTATATAGTAAGTTCTGGGTCTAATCACCTGTTGCTTTCCCTTAGGAGAAAGGTTAGGGGAAAATTCTTTCCTTAGATTTCTTCTAAGGAAAAATATAAACCCAGATGAGAGAAATGGCTTCTAGATAAAAAAGAACAGCTGCCTTTGGTAATGGGAATTGTTTAAAGTCTACTTCTGTTCTGGTTAGTATGAATATCTTCATCTTCTCACCTCATCACAGTCTACAGCTTCCTAATGGAGGGCAGTAGAGAGGCATGTGATGATCTCTCTGTTAACAAGCAGTATGAAATTAGGCAATGGAATGAAGCTGCTTCAGGGGAAGTTTTGGTTGAACATGAGGAAAAAGTTTTCACTGAGAGGATGATTGTCACTGGGACAAGTTCCACCGGGAAGTGGTCCCAGCCCCAAGCCTGTCAGAGTTTAAGGGATATCTTGATAACATTCTAAGTCACAGGGTTTAGTTTAAGGTAGTTCTGCGAGGAGTAGGGAGTTGGACTTGTTTACAGTGATGAGTCCCTTCTAACTTGAGATATTCTGTGACTTCATTCTATGAAAGATAGGTATGTCACATGGGCCATTATTATCACTGTAACTCTAAAACATCTATGTATGGCCCCATGTCACCAGTGTCCCTCAGCAGCCAGGAAGAGCTTCCTCATCTGGGTCAGATGTGCTGGTAAATTTTTTTGTATGTCATAAAGGGAGTTGAAAAGAGTACTTTTTTTTTTTTTTATATTTTGAGAATGCTTGAATACCATTCACTGAAAAAATATATTGTAACTGTCATGATTTTGTGGCACTTGTCGAGGGAATAGTGCTGCCCAGGTCAGAGCTGTAGAGCTGAACCAAAAAGCTTCCAAGCTGATGCGTTTATGAGAATGTTGTTGGGTGGCCTACAGCTGCAAATATGTCTGAAGTCCTGAAGCTGAAACTGATGTGAGCTGGATTATAAATGTTCTGCTGATCTTGAACAATGGAATGTATCTCAGAGGTATCAGAGAATCAGGAAATGGTTTGGGTTGGAAGGGACCTTAAAGATCCATTTAGTTCCATCCTCCCTAACCATGGAAAGGGACGCCTTCTACTAGACCAGGTTGGTCAAAGCCCCATCCA
>VYZS01078511.1:40008-56548 GCA_013400695.1 Neodrepanis coruscans | reverse complement strand
GCATCCCCCTTACAGCATCACTTGAATGACTAGGATTCAGCTCCAGAGCTATTCTAAGTAAATTCTGTGATAGAAAACATTTTTCAGTGAGGTACCAGATGTAGCCTGAGCTCTAATGGAGTGCTCTGTCAAGATACAAAACTCTTTGGCTATGTGAAAATAGATTTTACTTTGGAGACATTAATTCAAATCGACCTTCTAAGGTCTAGGAGTGAGCAATGTAAGTATAAGAAGAAAGTTCTCTGAAATCTAAAAGTGTGAGGTGTGGCTTCAGTCTTACAGGAATTAAACTTAGTCATGAAAATTGTCTTTAGGTGGCATCAGGCAAAGGAGAAGGAAAGACACAGTCTTTGTGTTAGAAATATATCTGAGATGTACTTTTGACACCATCTGATTTATGGATCTGAAATTCTAATTGTATTTCTTGGTGTATATCAAAGGGGTTCTCTGTCCCAAGGTACTCATTTCAGATTTTCCTGTTGCCAAAGGATGTTCTCCTGCACCTGAAGAAAAGCAGGAAATCCTATATCACTTTCTTAGCACTGACCATAATAACGTTGTCACCATAAAACATGACAACCTCAGAAGCAGACCTAAAATGTTCTACAGGCTCTGAAATTGCATATTCATGTTAGGTTTTCATTCTCCTCAGAACCAGTTTCATCCTTCTGGCTGCTGAAATAGTTCACACAAACAGAAGGTCGGGGTGGGGGGGTCTGTCAAATCAGGACTATGGAAATCCTGAAAAGGGCACCCGCTTACTGATGCTGGCTTGAACTACTCATAATCTAGAGTGCATTATTTCAAGAACTGTTGTGTTTGATAGAGATGATGCCTGCCTGAGGAACGGGTAGTTCTTAGCCAAAGTCAGCATAGAATCTGAATGCATAGCAACCCTGAGACATGTTAAATGTACATGCTATCTTAAAATACAGTGGGAATAGAGCAGTGAATAAATTATAAACCATCTTTGTAGTGTTTGTTTAAGGAAACAAGCCAAAGGCAGAAAGGCTTTCTTTGCCACAGTATTCAGTGTTACCTCATTCAAGTGTTAGATGCTATGTGTAAATTTTGGAGACACAACTTTGAAGAGTTGGATGTCTCAAGTCTGAGTGTATTCTGTAGACAATAAAGAACCTGCTCTTTGAACAAACCTCTAGGTGCAGCTATGACAGAAAATACATTGAAAAAACTCACATCCTGAAAATTGAACTTAAAGGTTCTGGTTCACTGAGATTTATAACTATATTATACCTACCTGGAGATAGAGAAATGTGTGTTAAGTTCGGTAAGCCTAATATCCCTTTTTGAATGATTTTGGAAAAAAAAAAAAAAAAGCCTTCCTAAATTTATAGATACAACAGTTGTGTCTTCTTCACCCAAGAACAGATTATCATCTTTCTTTTCTCCTTAGAGAGGACTGAAATCAACACTTCGTATGTGAGAGCTACTCTGTCACCAAATGAAGAAGAAAGTAACAGATAAACCAGGAGGCAGTAACTAGGAGTAGAGCAAGAGAGGTGACAGGTCTCTGATTTCAGTGATGTTGGCAAGGTAACAAGAGCTCAGCTGAGGATACACTGACAGAAACGGCCTCCTGGAGTGAGAAAATCCCTTACATCTGCTTTCTGAGACATGGAAACTGAGGTGAGACTGGCACTGGAAACTAGGGGGCTTTCAAACAGATGAAACTGCAAAAGTGGGGAGCTATCTGGAGTCAAAGGCACACTGCAACATCAGAGATCCTTTTTCAAATAACAGACAACACCATAAATCCTTACCTTAGACATAGCAAGCAAATTTTCATTTCATAAGGGAATGTATAACCCTCTGGAAGTAAACAAATATAGCTAGGATGTATAGCAGAGGCAACTCAGTGTTGTACATGACTATAAAAGCTGGTTTGAACTAGGACCAAACAGATATGACAGAATGTGGGAGCTGATGCCACCTTGCTTTTTTTTATTCACAGTAAACAGAACATATCCTAGGAGTTGGCTGGGCAAACTAAAGGAACATAAAAGTTTATATACTCACCCAAATTCTCCAGATACCTGCAGTCAATAAATTTGGACTCCTTGGTTTTGTTTTTTTATCTCTCAGAAATGGCTATTATCATGAGGAAGGGTAACAGATGAACACACAAAAATACAGCCATCCTTCTCTTCCCTTATTCATTGCTGTAGTCACGGGAAGAGGAACATGGAAACACATCTCTTTACAGGGAAGGAGGTTCAGGATGATTCTGGTTCAATGTCTTATTAGTCTACTAGAAGGTTAGGTCTCACTTTACAGAAGATAAGAATTTCCTATAATACAGCTCAGAAAACTGAATATGGCCATTTCACATGGCATGCCACAAAAAATTATATATTAAAACAAGGAAAGCCCCTCAAGTTCCACCAGGGGAGGCTTAGAGTAGGTATTAAAATAATTTCTTCACTGGGAGGGCTGTCCCAGGAAAATTGGTGAAATCTCCATCCCTGAAAGTGTTCAAAAAACATGTCAATGTGGTATGTGGGGATAAGGTTTAATGGTGAACATGGCAATGCTGGGTTAATCATTAGACTTGATAATCTTAGAGGCTTTTTCCAATCTTAAAAATTTTATGATTCTATGATTCCCTCATCTTGTCTGAAACAGAAATGCAGAGCTTGAATATAAATCAAGGAAGGCTGGAGTCAGACTATCATTCAGAGGTAGAATAGTAGTTTTTATTATTGAGGCTGATGATTTAGAATGCTGTACAATTGCAAAGTGATGGTTCCTATACTCTTCAACACTATCTTTCCTGTATTCTTGATAAAAAAGATAACAAAGAATAATATAGAGAAGATCATCTATGCAGTACAAGAACTTAGGAAGCCAGTTTTTTTCTTTCTTAATTTAACATAGGTCAGCATCCTTAACTGATGCATTGTAAGGAGAACACAAAGAAAGACCATTACAATTTTGATCATACTTGCTGTATTGAATTAAGGATTAAATCACTTTACAAATGCTTAGTTAGCTAATACAATAAATTCTGTCCATACCAGTTGAACCTCAAAGATTAACTTTCTACCACTGGAGAAAAATATTTTCATGAGGTTTACACTTCATTTTAGTTATCATGGGTATTCTGTGAGAATCATGAAGAACTTCTCCTGTCTCATGAATGTATTAAAAAAATGAAGTGCTGGGAAATGACCCACAAATTTAGCTCTCATCTGCCTGCACTGATGATGATATTGTGCAGTGTTGAGAAGTTACAGATTTAAAAGATTGTTTTCTCTCAAAGCAGTGGTATTGCTAAAAACAAATTTCGAAGTGCATATAGAAAGAAAGAAAATGTCACTTTAGGTTTTAGCAATGGCAGAGCTATAAAATAAGTTACATCTCTGTGCGCTACAGAATGAAAATAATTCACTAACAATCCCCTTCACAGTGATAACCAATCACCAAAATGACAAACAAAAGGCTGGAAACCTTTATTGAATCAGATGCTTGTCAGTCTTCTGACAAATGTGTCAGCTATGGGTATTTCGGTCAGCAATTTCAGTAACAACCAAATGGCCTTTTGTACACTGAACATGAAGACAGCCTTCAACTGGCACAGAAAATAATAAATCATAGGCTTTTGAACCTTTAATTCTCACTCTTTGTTGGACATGTTAGAATAGATAAATGGGATCTTTACTGATCTCCTTGTTCACATCGATCCAGAATGTAATTTTATTCAGAAATTTTATAAATTGCATGTCTCATTTAAAAATCTGGAATTAAATGTTGTCTTCCAATGTAGGTCATCAGCATGATTCTCATAACAGCTTCAAGACAGCAGGCTATGTATGCACAGCATAACAATGCTCACAAATAACTATCCAAAGGCAAAGTACGTGCACTATCAAAACCCAGTTTGAAGGTTAGATTGGAAATGTTCAGACCCTGAATGCTCTGAAGCTGAGTGCTTCATAAATGTATTACTTTGGGCAAAGCATGTGTATCAGCTGTACTTCTGTGGGTAAAACCCTGTCAATCACAGTCTGTTTAAAAAAAACCAAACAAATTCACCTTTTCTCTCCAAAGAATCACAAGGGATGAAGGCAGACGAAGGACAAATTCAAACCAAATGAATAGTCTGTTTATCAGCAGTAACTCTGTCAATTTGTTGAAATTATGCCAAGTTTACTCCAGATTTGCATGGCAGCTCTGGTGAAAATCTGAGTATACAGAACTCAGTCAAGGAAAAGATGTCAGAAGTATTATTTTCTAAAGTAAATAACCCCGATACCTGATATTAATGAGTCCAGAGAATGAAAGAGGTGGAGAAAAGGGACCATTTCGGACATGTATGCCAATTATGATTAGCTAGGAGAAGTACCCTTCAACTGGCAGGTTAACTGGTTGCTGTTTTCATTGCTCAACACCTGATCTACTACTTCATATGATCAATATTTTATCGGAGAGCAAACGAATCTCCAGCACTCTTGGGAGCCCTAGCATGCTGTTGGCAGCTCTTAGCAAGACTCATTAAAATACAAAAGCTTCCCAAAAAAAAAAAAAAATTAAAAAAGAGTGATGACAGCTATGGGATAAGAAGAAAGCTTTGTCTCTGTGCCTGTTTAACAGTTGTCTGTCAAGAGTTATGTGGCATAACCCAGACATCTCAGGGCCCAGGCAACATCTGGGCTCACAAAGATGACATATTGCTTAGGTTTATTTCCAGATGGCCCAGAAAGAATCAACTTGCAAGTCCAAAAGGGACTTGGTTCAGGAACTGCTCCTGTCACTACTGTCAATCAGTGCCCTTGTGAATAATTGTCTTAAGAGTTTGATAGAGACTGCTATTTCTTATATTGCCTAGAGGAACTCTGTATTAAATTCTCTTTCCCCTGAGCCTGTCAGAAATGCTGAGTGTATACTTAAGACAATTGAGTATATCTTAAGAAAGAGAATTTAGGAGTTTTTAAAAGTACATATCTGTAAAAAAAAAAAGAAAGCCCATTAGTTACTGTAAAAGATGCCTATTAACAAATTTGAGTCACATCATTCAATTTGTTCTTGCAGCACACTTCACAGCACACTAGAGTAGTAGTATTAAATCAGTAAACTAACTGCACTTTTTTTACTATTATTATTTTTTCTTTACAAAATTTGATGTCGCATATTGCTTTTCTTCTTGTTTTAGAAAATAAGTTTTGCAGATTACACACAATAAACTGATTGCTGTTATAAAATTCCAGTAAGGCAGAAACATATTGATTTGCTTTCAGCACACTGAAGCTGAGATAGGAGTACATACATGTTTACTGGAAGTCTTGCTATCAAAATTACTTCCCTCCAGAATGTCCACCTATTACAATAAGAATAAATAGCATATAATTGGAATTCAAAGCCACTGTGACAGGCTTACAAATAAAGTTGCTTTTCTTTTAACACAGATGAAAAATTTTAAACTGTAAACAGCAAAACCAGAGTATTAAGAAATAAAAAAAAAACAACAACAAAGTGTGCTGAAAAATAAAAATATTTCAAATTCCTCTCATATCACTTTCCCTACACACTTAGCTTTTCTGAAAACATAAATGGAATTTTGAGATTTCAAAATTTTTTTGAAAGGAGATATTCCCACACTTTATTTGATATCAGCAAATTTCCAGTATAAGTGTAGAGGTATTTTTTTTCTTTACAAACATCAGAATTCCAAAGACTTATTCAAAGCTAAACCAGTGATAAATTTGTAAGTAATAGAAGACTCCTGAGATTAAGAAGTCCCAAATACAGATTAGAAGGATCATTCTTTAAACATTATGAAAGAGGCAAACTGAACATCAGAGAAAATTTATTCAGGTTGTTCATCCATCTACAAACTCTAACAGATGAAAGCAGTTGTAATGGTTTAGGTTAAAACCACAGAGGAAGACAAAGAAAAAAAATAACTTTTTCTCCTACGCCTACATGCTGGCTGGGAGGAGTAGCCAGGTTACCAAGGTTTGTTTTTTTTTTCCCATCAGNAGCAGTATTCTCATAGTCACCTCATTTTGACACATGCTTCCAAAAGGCCATTTACTCTTACATTTGAAGAACAAATGAGCTACAAGGCTCATTTAAAAAATTTACTACCTAAGGATTGGATCTTCTGGTTACATCTTTTGCAAAGAGACTGTGGGAGCAACCTCAAAAGAAGTGCTAAGTCAAAATAATCAGGAAACCTGGAAGAAGAGTAGAGAAAGAACCTGAGAGTCAAGAGGCAATATGACATTTTCATACCAAGTAGAAAACATGGCACATAAGTCAACTCAGGAAAAACATGGAATAGGTAAAGAAGAGTCCATTGCAGGTGTGGAAACACTCTTCTAATCCTGAGAAGTGACACCTGGTATGCAGAGAGCTCTGACAAATGTACTCCTTATATGCAGTCATCCAAATGCTTCCGTCTATCAGTGAGTACAAATATGAAATATCGGAGCTGACCTTTTTCTTGCACTGCAACCTGTCTCATCTGTCACTTGAATGTGAATACAATGTACATAGTACATGTGAATTATTTCTTTGAATGGTTTACTGATTTTCAGAAGACTAGACTTCATAAATTTCAATTATTCTTTCTCCAGACCAAGCTTTTTGATCACAATTTTTACTCTTTGTATTGCAAAAACACAAAAGGTAGAAATACTGTCTCCTTCTGATCTGCAGAGAGATGTGATGGTGTATTGTGCTGTGGTCTGTGCCATAACTCAGCAGGTCAGGAGTTTGCTAGTTTGAAATGGTTACACACAGAGAGCTGTTATCTGACATTTTACCAGCTTTTTCTGCCCTTTTCCTTCAAAGTGGTGAGGAAGTCCCAGAATACTGGTGATCTGCTGCAACCTTAGCATCCATTCTGCAAATGCAGCTCAATATATACACAAAACATTCTAATTTTTCCCTTCATACATCTTCAGTTTCTATAATACATACTTACAGCGGGATATAAAACATGATCTCCATGTTAATGCATTTAGAAGTACTTTGAAAAATAAATGCTATCACAGATGTGCAATGTATCATCTGATGTGTTACTGCTGAACAACCTGTATTGTGTCAAAGAATTAGATGATATTGCCCATTCACCTGGAAGTTTTCAGTACAGTTTCTGTTTGTAGTTTCTTTTAGGCATCACTCTGATGATTTCAACCTGGGAAAAGGCTAATACAGGGAAACTACCACAGATTTTCAAGAAATGATTAACAGAAGTTTGAACAGAATAAATGAGATTAACAGGTGGAAAGTTTCAAGAAGTGATTTGACATTTTAAGAAAAGGTAACATCCAACCCCAAAAAGACCTGTTGTGTCATCCTGCACAATCCTATTCTTGTCACAAGAAGAACAAAGCCCAAAGGTGGTATATGTAAGGCAGCCAAAGTAGTTTTGATAGGCTCTGAAGTCAAACAGCAGCAACAATGCTGAAGTTTTAGATTTCCATGCCATCTAAACAAACAAAGCTATCGAAGGGTCTTATGATTTTGCTAAGGTGTATCTGAGAATATGAAGAGTAATTTGCAGACTATGTCATGTATTGCAGTAAATGGATGTCGTGGTTTTACCACTAAAAAGCATGGTACTGACAAGAGATGTCCGAAAGAAGCCACACACACACAAAAAGAAAACACACAGGTAACACAGTTTATTTCACACACACAGAAAACCGACAATAAAGTGCAAAAACAGACAAATTAAGCTTTCCCAGAGCCCGTGTGGGGACGTGATGGGAACGCTCTGGAATAGTGCTGGTCTCTCTGTTGGGGGCTCTGGAAGAGACACCGGGATAATTAGAGAAGGCCCGCGACCAACCTGAGGACCTACAGCAGCACGAGCCTCCGCTCGGCTTTCTGAAGAAAAACACTCATACAGTTAGAAACCGCGAGCCCCCCTCCCCCCTCCCTTCCCAATCCCAGGAAGGAATTTCAGTGCTGATGGAAAGATGTGGCCTTTAAAACCGGGCTATGGCCGCGGAAATCGCTAATCCGCCCACCCAGGAAAATACCACAAGAAAACGCGACCCAGAAAGAAGCAGTCCACCCCCAGATAATCACGAGAAAATGCGACCCAGAAAGAAGCAGTCCACCCCTNGCCCGCGGCCCCGCGCAACCGCGGCCGGCAAGGAATTGGGGGGGGAGGGGGAATGGTTTTATTTTCTAACCCACAACAATGGAGAAATTGATTTGCATATTTATAGACTTGATTCAGGAATATTCTTAGGTAAAACAGTGAACTTCAACCAGGGATTTGACTGAAATGTCTATAGCTACAAGTAGTTTTTAAAGCAACTATACAATACTGCAAGATGGTTGATCAAATCAGATTATGATTATATACTGTTTATTCTAGAGCCTAAAATTAGTGTGTTGTATTTAAAGGAGCCAAAATTACAAGCTGTAAAATTCAAAAATTTAATTAAACACAAAAAGTGCTCAAGAATACAAATTGGGGTTTAAAAAGGAATTAAAACAGAGGAGATTGAGTTATGAATACCTATCCTGAGCAAATGCTACCTTTAACATGCATTTAGACAGGAAAGTCTTTTGCTTAGGCAGAAAAATACTGTTTTAATATAAGCAGACAATATGCTTCCTTCATCAGTCCTTAGTGAAAAGACTAGTCTCTTATCTTCACGTTTGGATTTCTCTCCTTTTGGACACTACTCCTTAAAACTAGGCTGCCTTTGTTAATGGTTGAGCAGGTCAGGAATTTTCTGTCAGTATTCTGATAAGGAGTTCACTTGCACCAGTCATGCACATCTATTTATCCTTAGACTGGAACTAGCATTGGTTCCTGATGAGTAGACGTGGACTTGCAGAATGAAGATCTCAGAAAGCAGAGAATCTATGGATTTTTTTTTGCCCATCTAGTTTAAAAGAGGGCATGTAAAAAGCCAAACATAGATTTGAGCTTCTTGATATCACACTTTCAGATACGAAATGAAGAACCATGTGCTAGTGTTAGGAAAAATGTGCTTTTTTGACAAATATGATACTAGGAATGTCAAAGTTGATGCCTATCCACTTTTAAAGGACTTTCTGGAGAGCATGACAACATTCAGTTCAATTAAATTAAATGGATGAGAAACCTCTGCATTTTAAAAGGGTTTTCTCCACTGAAATTATGACAGAGAGAAAGTGATAAGGAAATCACAATAAGATCAAAAAATCAGACTTACTTCTACTATAAAACCAACAGAAAATTCAAAAATATCTTCCAGAGCCTCAGAATAAAAACTCTACTAGAAGGAATTGGGAGGACAGGATCATCTTTTCTATTTTAATTTTTAATCAATGTACTTCTCATAAGACAAAGGAAGAAGCTACATTACTTATCATATTGAAGAATATTCTTCTAAAATAAGAATAAAAGAAGACACATCTTACAGCCAAATTAATAGGCAGCATAGAACTTATCTGATATAGTTTGAAGACTGAATGGACGTATACACATCTGTCTTTGCATACATGTTTTCATGTCCACCTATTCAGAATAGGGTTAAGGGCATAAAGTTATGACTACTCACTCATAGTCTATCCTTTGGCAAATTTCAGCATTACAGCTTCCAAGCAGTAGAGGACTAGATACTGATAAGATAAAATATGAAAAAATATGTCACACACTGTGCAAAAGTGGTATTTTATCATCATTTCCTCACTCTAGACTGTAGATACTTTTAAAAGTGTTGTCATTGTTAATCGTTTCTTCAGATAAAGTGTGCATCTGCTAAAAGAAGGTCTATGCTTTTGTACATAAAATCTGTTTACATTAAACTGAATCTGTTTATATTGTTTTCTGTTAATTTACAATTTTAGGTTTTCAACCACAAGTTAGAAGCAAGTATCCTTGTAAATACATTATGAGAAAGAGGATGTCTACACCGAGCTTGAGGCTGAGATCTATGAAAGGCCTGATTAAAGAGGTGCTTGAGCCCAGTGATGCAATAGACACAGATCGCTAATAAATTTCACAGGGAGAGCAAATGAACTCATAAAGAAATTCAGAGAAGTGCTAGTACACTGGACAGCCTGGGCTAGGCACCCAAATCAAAGCTACAAGGAAATATATCTCTCTACTTCAAACTCATGTCTGAGAATTTTACCCTGAATGTACTCTTTAAAATAGAAGTAAAAAAAATTAAATAAATAAATAAAAAAAAAAAAGACAAAAAGACACAGGTAACAGATTGTACATCAAGGAGATTTTTTTTTCTTTATATCACAATGACAGCATCTATATCTTAGTAGATATCTACTCTATATATTTTGTTCCTCTCAAAGGTGATTCGTGGATAGCACATGCAGAGAAATGGGCTTGGGATCCCTCACACACATATTCCCAGGGAAAAGCACTTTAGCAATGCTTACATATAGATACATCCACTTATTTACACATATGGACATACCTATGAAGAAAAAGGAAACTTTCCATTCTCTACAGAATTGTGAAGGAGAGAGAAGTGTGTCTAGTATTGACAACTCTTTTTACACTAGATAGAGACTTCCTGAAAAAAAAACCAAGAAAAATCAGACAAAAGAGTAAATTATGTGTATTATTAACATATGCACATATAAGTGTGTGTGCACACGTGCATGCATATTCATTTTTCCTTATGTGCTAGAGGAAAAAAAAATGCAGCAAAGATAACCTTACTCAGAATAAACTGTTCTCCCTATCCATTGTCGGCAGTAAAATAAGTAACCACAGCAACAAAAAGTCAGGCAACATATTAGAAGAACAACAAGGATATTCAGGTACCAGAATCTGTTGTAGAATTGCCAGTATTGGAGATATCCAAGAAGAAATCAGGGAGTCATCTGTTAGATTAAAATATAGAGCCGAAATCTACTTACAGGGGGAAAAAATATATTATGGGAGGGCATTGAATTATTTGGCCTTCTGAGATGTTCTCGAGCCCTATGTTTTTACTGATGATAAAGGAAACAGACAATGTTGAAGGAAAGCCTTGCTACAAAAAATATTAAGAATGCTTTGTTTCCATGACTAATTCTTACCTTAGTAATCTTACAGTGGTAGACTTCAGAGGTCAGGTTCTATGAAAGAAAAATGTTGATTTATCTAACCTTGAGAACTCTTCTTGTGACAATTCATCAGACACACAAAAAACTTGCATTATAACTTGAAAAATCTAGTAATGTAATAAGTTAGCCTTATATAATTTGTGTTTCTACAAACAGTGACCAAGGCAGCCTATGTCTGCTTGGAATTTTGGAATAGCAAGAAGTGTAAATCCCTACTTTCCACAGCACAAGTATTTAAAAAACAAAAATTCTAATTAGGTCCATTGCCTAAGCCACAGAATCCTCCCAACGTTGCCATGCATGACTTACCATGTAAGTGTCCATTCTCATGAACAAAGTGTCTGCGTCGAAATGGACCCTCAGAAAAATCCCCTGGATTATGTAAGTATTGGCAAATCAAGTCTAGTCACATTGATTATAATCAGTTTTTTGAGCCCCACTATGAGAAATCTATTTACCCCTGAAATTGTAATTTGGGTTCTGGGTGCATTATACATGTTGTCAACTAGGCACAAAGGGTTAAGTGTTCTAAGATTAATAGATACACTTTTAAAAAGCCATAATGATGTTATTTATGTCGTAGGGCAAAAAAGTGCAATGCATTTTGACAGAAATATATCACTTTTTATTATCTGGATTACACTTGATCTAAAATTATTATCTTTTCTATTGAAGCCTCTCAGAGATCAAAAGACATTTAGGGGTAATTTCCAACACATACTCAAAGAAAGTAGTTATTTTTTACAATGTAACTGCTTTAGCAGAAGAGACATCCATCTTAGTCTAAAGCAGATTCTGTTGCTTTTCTCCATGCTCCTCTGCCCTGATGATAAAGTTCTGTTAAACACCAGCCTCCTGGAGCAAAATGGCACACCTAACTCCAGGGCCATGAAAACGAGTGCAATGTCTAATCTGTTATTTCCCTTGCATAAGGGATGGATGATGCTGATTAACACAGTGTTCTTAGACATACATCAAGTATGTCAAGTAAGCTTGATTTGAAAACAATTAGCTTTTTTTTTCTTATTGGACAATGGAAGATAATAAATTTTAATTGGGAAATTCATTGAAGAATCTGTTCTCACTCTTTCTGATTTTTCTGCAGTTTTCATATATCATATTTTGATTGTAAAAATCTCTTCTCAGCCTCATTTTTCTTCTGATATCAGTGGTTATCCATTTTATCAAAGCGACTTCTTTAGAGAACCTATGCAAATTCCTTTCCTTTGTGTTGTTTTTTTTTGGTTTTTTGGGGGTTTTTTTGGAAACTAATAGAACATAGTTCTCAATGGTCATCTAAACTTACTGCTTTTCTACCTAATCTAGGAAAGTGGGCAGTGGATTTCCTTATGTATAACATAGCTTGGTTTTTGTTCTGGAGAGAGATTTCAAGCTCTTAATCTCTTCAGTTGAAGAGTCAAAATACTCCTTTTATTAATTAAGGTATTTAGAAGGAAATTGAGGGAAATATAGGATTAAACAATTAATCAACAATATCTTAAAGGTGGATGAAACTTTCTCTTACTTCAGTGCTATACACCAGAATAAGTAAGCTTTAAATTTATTCAACTCCTTGCCTCCAAGTTGTATCCAAGTTAAGGATAAGTATCCATAAGGATAAGTACTACCACTTGAGCTTAAGACCATTTTATATTTTTACCCAGTTACAGTTTATACTGTATAATAAAATGCACTACAACATTAATGATATGTGTTCAAATAGGACTCAGGGAAGTGAATAGCAAGTTTGGCTGTGACCTGCTTCAGAGGTAGAACAAAATCTAATATAATTGCTTATTAAAACTGTCCATTTTGGTTATGCATAAACAACCGGGATTTGCATATACATTCATTCTTCGGGTTTAATGTAAGGCCACTGAGGACACTCACTGGAGAATATAAAAATATAAAGACTCTATAAGGTTAAATAGCAAATAGGATAAGTATGTTATATTTCATGATTCAGTTACTGATAAAACAATCAAATAGAAACAAAAATTCTGTCAGAGTATTTGCAACTTGGTAATTTAGATACAATTTTATGGACAACTGCTCCAGCAGTGGAAGCCATCTCTATTTAATAATGCCTAAAACATACTGAGAAAATTAAATTGATTTAATAATGAGAATTTCCCTGTTATAAATCATTTTAGCAAACAAGTCCAAAAGTGTGAATAACATTTAAAAGAATGAGAAGAAAAAATGAACATTTGACCCACAAAATAAAATAGAGAAACAGATGAAAAAGTAGAAAAAAATTACAAAAATAAACATGAAGACACTTAAGATATAAATGTGAGATTTTTTTTACCTAATAAAGACCAGATGATGAATCATTTTTATATTGGTTTGGAATTTTTTTATTGTTTAAATATTAACAAATTAGAATAATATAGCAGTCATCGATGCCTTCCTCACTTGGTTGGAAAAAGAATGCAAATAATTGAGGAATAAACTATGGAATTTTTTTAGTTTGAAACATTAATGTCTCTTAAAAGCAGTCAAAATATGAAAGGCAATTATATGAGCATTTATCATTTATACTGATTTATACATTGTACTTTTTATATTCTGGATCCATATAATTAGATAGGGAGTTGTAGAACATAATTCCATGCCTTCTGACAGTGTGATTAGGATTAAGTACATAAATGAGTTTTGAGTGTTTATATGTTAATTATTTCCAATTATAAATCAATTAATGCATTTCTATTTGTTTTTTCAAAATAAAGGCCTAAAAATAACCATGTTATGTTCTTATTAAATCAATATTCTGTAAACTTTTTTTTAATGTTGATGTCTAAAAAATTTTTGTCCATTTTTCTTATTAATATCTTTTTACATAAAAAACCCAAGTACACCTAAAAATACCACTCAGGAGAAAAATGTATTACCATGCCTTACTACTCAGACAGTAGCATTACATCTTTTCACACAGAGGGTGTTTAGAATATTAGTTGCACTTTTCAAATCAAAACTTCCAATAACGGTCAGCAACTGGCAGGAACTATCAAAAAAAATCACTACAAATTGACAGGTATCAGAGCAGCAGATGTAAATTTCAATATCTCCAATTTCCTTCAGCTGTATTATGGATGGAGTAGATTGGTGAGAATGAAGGAAAATTAAAAGCTTCTGACTTTCTCCAAGCACCAAGTAGACAATCCAGTTCCTATAGAATACTCTACAGCACAGTATATTCAATATCACTCAAAGCTGGAGTACAACTGTTGTCTGATGATGTCTCTGTTTAGGCACAGCAAAGCAATGACACTGATATTCACAGGCACATAATAACCACAATATCCACAAATTGCCTCTATATGCCTGAAAGAACATCTGTACCATTTTCTGTTAGTTTGTCCCATAATATTCTTTAACATCAATGAGTAAATAGAAAATTCAGCAATGTGCAAGAAGATTTTGACGTTTGATGGAAAAATTAATATCAAAAACTTTTAAAAAGCCTACAGAACCATCACCTTTTCTAATAGCTTGCAATCTCCAACGCCTTAACTTTCACTGAGGTTTATCTTTTTTTTATTTTTCTGACAATAATCATACAATTAATGAGTGCTGTATAGCCTTATACTAGTAAAATGAAATCTTTATTGGCTTTCCTATGTTTTATTGCCAAAGCTTATCATGGCAGAGCTTCTTAGTGGTGGAATCGTTTTTGCTCATCACACCACTGCCACAGATATAATCCACAAGCAATTTGATTAAATATCTGATTAAACTTAACCTATGCACTGGCTCGTCCCAGTCACTCTCAGTTTCTATTATCCTCTCTGAAGGATGCATGCTATTGCATAAAATGAAAGGGTTACAAAGATGGCATTACAAAATATCTCAAAGCACGCAACTTACTTGCTTTTAAAGTAGGTTGTGCTATTTTGATGAAAGAGAAACCTCTAACAATCCAATCTTCTTTCCCTCTTCATGGGAGATAGTCATTATAGTTTTTATCCTAACTGTGTCAGACACAGAAGCTGCAGATGTTATAGCACAGTTAATTTCTTATTTAGGTTTCATTGATAGGCCCAAGATTCAAACAACTGAAGAATGTGTTTTATGCAGATAGAAATTCAGCTGTCAGTATTTTCCAATTTGGATTTTCGTTACAGTGGAGAACATAGCTCCTGCAACTTCTCTAAGTACATGACTTTGTTAAATAACAGAGTTTCAGTGATGATTCAGTCAAATGAAAAGGCTTCTTAAAATAAAGCAAAGGGCAGAAGGATCCCTAGTCTTTCTATTCTTTTGCATATACGTAAAATGAATACACACCATATGCCAGCACATCATTTAAGATTGTGAATTAAGTTGCACGAGTAACACATTTTGGTGATATCATCATTCCATCCCTATTTCAGCTGGNATAATTTCATGGCAGTTCCTTAACTGCAAAAGGAAGTGCTACAGTCTTCTAATCATGACTGGATACAGGGAGATCTCTCCATCATATATTATTTAAGTGGACTCAACCACAACAACCCTAAATTACATAAACACAGGTATCATCTCAGGAAATATTTGGAGCCTACTTGGAAGGTTTAAATTACTGAAAATCACTCACGTATGCCAAATAAAAAACTCTACACTCAGTGAACTAGGATCACACTATTGTTAGGCAGAACTATAAATATGAGTTAGATATTAGCCATAAGTCACTCAAAATTTTAATCTGAAAAATCCTTAAATGGAAGTATGAGAAATGTGGGAAACACTTCATTCAATGGAAGAGTTTAAGGCTGTATCATGAAGAATAAGTACTGGTTCAGTATCTAACAATTTCCAAATCTGGATATCTTGTCTTCAAAATATCCTTAGATATTTGGAAGTCCAGGTGAGCAAACTGCAATTGCAAAATCTAAATGTGATCACANATACGTAAAATGAATACACACCATATGCCAGCACATCATTTAAGATTGTGAATTAAGTTGCACGAGTAACACATTTTGGTGATATCATCATTCCATCCCTATTTCAGCTGGAAGAAAAAAGAAAAAAAAAGGGAGAGAGAGATCATGCATCACCAGATAAATATCTATCCAAACCAAGTTAGGGAATACCAGTGGAAGAGGCTGGCTCAGTTTGTTTTCGATTCTTACATTACATAGGTCATAAGGGGTCTGGCTGTGACATATTATGTCTTTGGGAACAGCAAGTAACAACTGAAAGACTTTATATATTACTTTGACAGGTAAGAAGAGGAGTAGCAGGGTGAAAAAAAAAGAGATTTTAAAAAGCTGTTGGGAAAAATAAAAAGCGGTTTGGCAAAGGACCACAGGAGCAGAAGATAAAACAGGGGCGAAGTGAGAGAGGGTTACACACCAGGAAAAGTGTAGATGGATGAGGAAGGAGCATCAGTCAAAACAAAGCACTGAGAGCTAGCAAAGAATAGATACAGATGACTTTTAGTCCTTCATACAGTGCAAGAACATCTCCAATATGTTACAGGATTTCTCAGTGGTTCAAGAACCTCATG
>VYZS01078511.1:0-10721 GCA_013400695.1 Neodrepanis coruscans | reverse complement strand
CCTTGTCAGGCACGGAGAGCACGGGGCCAGCCTGGCCTGCCAGGTGCGGGCAAAAACAGCTAGACTCTTGTCCCAGGGCCCATAGAGCAGTAGGGCCAGGAGCGGAGATGGCCAGTGCCCCACAGCGCTGGTAGGCAGCATGGCAGCAGCTCCTCTCATGGTGGCCTGGTTGTTGTTCCATGGGCAGAGCCACTGGACCCCTGCGCTGGTGGGGAGGCGCACAGCAGCGGCTTCTCTCGGCAGGTGGTGAGTGCCCCTGCAGGCAATACTGCTGGCAGCCCCTGGGCCCCCAGGTGCCCCATGGCACTGGCAGGGCAGCAGCAGTGACCCCTTCTCCTGGAAAGTGCAGCCACGAGCACTTTGGTGGGAATGCCACCATGTTGCTCGTGGTGATGTCTCGGAGAGGGCACAGCACCCAGTGCCGCCATCCAATGGAGAGGCAGTGCACCCCAGAAGGGTGCCATGAGAAAACCTGAGAACACACACCCTGTAATGGCAGAAGGAATGGAAGTTCTGCCTCTCTTTTCAGATCCCTTCAGCGCTGGTAGAGGCACGGCTGCTTTTTCTCTCAGCTCCCTAAGCGTGAGCAGCAGCACGGCAGCGCAGCATCACCAGAGCTCGGGTAGAGCCAGATGNGCGCAGCATCACCAGAGCTCGGGTAGTGCCAGATGAGAAACCACGCGGTGGTGACAGTCATGGTATCTCTCCCCTTTGGGTCCCCCAGGGTTCTTTTCCCTCTCATTTTTTTCAGCAGCTCCAGAGTAGGACCAGTGCCATCCTCGTGGCAGCTTTCCTTCCTTCCCCTTGCTCCACAGTTCAGCAGCCAGTCCAGCACAGCATAGTTCGGGCTTTTTTCTTGCAGTTACTATTGTCAGGTTATTGCTTGTAATTGGCTTATGCTGACAGTGGTTTCTAGTGTTTATTCCCCATAGTTAATAAACTGTTTTTGTTATTGTCTTTCTATCACATCTCTTGTCACCCAGTAGTGCCCCCTACTGTCCAAACCAGGACAGTAATGTTTATACTACACAGGACTGGACTTTTAAACAATATCTGACATGTTAGCTAAAATGTTCATCTAAGTATTAGAAGGGCAAGTGTAAAACCACCTTGTTAGAAAGGTTCCCAAATCATACAGCCCTTGCACAGATATCTCTGGACAAGAAGTGCCAGGTTGCAGTATTAAGCCTGGAAAAAGAGAAGAGAGAAAATATGGGGGAATGCTTTCCAGAATGTTTGGGTCATCACAAGTCAAATATTGTCAAGTGATAGTACAGCTTGCCAAAAAAGCCTGGTGTAGCAACCCTAGGGGAAGGAGACAAGTTTTAACAATAAAGTGAGAAGCATACTTCAAAGCCCACAGTTATTCCTATGAAAAGAAATACAGCCCTTTAGAAGGTATTTAGACAAAAGAGCAATTTTAATATATTAATGCAAAATTTTACATTAACAGAATTGAGAAAGCCTTGAAAAAAATCTGCATTGCTGAAGTGCATTTACTATCTACAAAACATAGCTAAACTTAGTGAGTAGGAGCAGTCAATATTGTCCATAGCGGTGAAGGGTAAAAAGATAAACTATTTTAATTTCACAATTCTTCTACTACCATGTTAGAAGAAAATACGAACCCTATATAGAGAAGAGCACTAAACAAAGAATTTTAGTATGTTCTGAGTTTTGTGTTTCCTGGAAATACCAGTATGGTGTTTAGTACAAAATTATTTAAATATTTTTATATAGTATGCATACTGGACACCTGATACGCATGATTTACATCTGTAAAATATTATACACTGTAACATTTTCATTACAATCCTGCATTTGATGAAAATCTCTGAAGCTTGATCAAAAAACTGTGAGAAATGGAACTGTCTAGCCTTTCTTCCCTTTTCTTTGAAGAACCTCCTCTTTCTTCTCCCACCTCTTGTTTTTGACGGTGCACTTCATCAAAACTAACAGAATCCCATGAAATCTTTACAGTTCAGATCCACAAAAGCATGACCTTTGTAAGAGTCTGCCTAAGTCACTCGTTTCTTTCAAGTCCAAGGAAGAGCAGAGTGATCATGGTAATTGTTTCTGTGGTGTTAGGAGTGCACTGGGATGAAAGAACTGGGCAAAAGGTATGCAGACATTCATTGTGACTGGATGGGGCTGCTTGTATGAAACATCCCAGATTGTCATCAAAAACTAAACACTGTGAAAAATTATTGGAAAAGATAGATTAGTGAAGAGCAAGCATGCCTCTCCTAGAGGTCAGAAATGCTCTCTGGAAGTAAATACAACTGGGATAAGTTTGTGAGCCATCTTGATGAAGGGTCAGAAGAAAAAGCCATTTTGGTGCAAGGCTTGGGAAGAAATTTCTTTAGCTCCGTTTTAATATGGCAAACCTGTTGTGGGCAAGGGCTAGTCTACGTAGGGGTAGCATTGTTTGTCCCTCCTGCTTCCACCTTATGGCATATTTATCATCTCTTGTGTTGCAGGCATTCAGCTTCCTGTGACATAGGTAAAGTGTCTGGGCATAGAGTAGAAGAGTCCACAGGCTGGTGGTCAGTGTTTAGTAGTAAAGGAAAAGCTTTGCTGTAAGGCTTCAGGCAGTTGGTGTTGATGGTTCCCACGTCCTCTTCTCATTTTGTGTGTACCAATATAGTTTAAAACAGACAATTAATTTCACATAGACCTTTGCACTATATGTTTTCTCAGCCCCACAAAGAAATACAAACTATCACCTAGGTTGATGAAACATCTTGCTGATGCAAGAATATTAGGGCAGACTAAATGAAACTAGAAAGAAATAAAACTAAGTCCCATTACCCAGCTGTTACAGTTTGACTTAAGTGAATTTTTTGTCATACCAGCAACACAGATTTTGTTGGGGGTTGGGGGTAAAAAGAAAAGCAAAGCAAAGCAAACAAAGTAACTTGCTAAAGCTAAGTTTTCTGCCTGCTAAAGCAGTTTCCCTGAGATGGATAGCTGGCAAATGATTAAAGAGCAGTGCACAGCCTAGCAGAGCAGTGGAGCTTGAGACACATCAAGGGGGAAGGTTACCCTGCCCTCATCCTCCACGGCAGCCCCAAAGCCCAAGCACAGGCAGCAGGGCCAAAGGGAAACCCCAGGACAAGGTGTTGTAATAACTGAACAATATAAAAGAACTGGGACAAGATTTGCCCATTCTCTCGCTCTGCAAATGGAACCTGGGAAGGTTCTCAAACTGCTGCTGCCCTTGACTACCATGCCCAGCCCAGCTGCTGCTCTGAGCTACCATTCCAAGCCACTGTTCCAAGCCACGACGGGGCAGACCTTGTTCAGCTGCCACCACCTCAGCACATGCTATCCATGGAAAGGTCCCAGCTCACCCCCCAGACATGGCCAGACCACCTCTGTCTCTGCCATGCACCCAGACCAGCTGCCACACCCATGCCAGCTTCGCAGCAACCCTGGGGAAGGAGACCTCTGCCCAGCTTGGCTCTGCCACCACTGCCATCACTCCAACCGCCACAGAAGAATCCCCACTCCCCACCCACTTGGCTTCCTGCCACCTGCCACTGAACCGCCAAAAAGCCTGCCAGAGCCAGCTTCTGGCTGCAGCAGCAACTGCACCAAAAAAAGTCCAGTTTTCTGTTTTATATGAAGGGAGAGTGATTCTAGGTGATTTAATCTTTGTTACTATTTGATTGTTGTTTGTTTTGTCTTGTTCTTCATTTTTATTTTTTGTAAAACTTTTATTCATTTTTGATGCTTTGCTTGAAAGTCTCACAATTTCAAAGTCATAATAATTTGGAGAGAGATTTTCCATTCCAGGAGGTCCTTTCTCCAGCAGACATTGTCTTAAACCAAGACATCAGCCCTTCGAACCATTCAGTCTTCTTCCTCTTGTAGGAGTAATGCTTAATTTATGTGTCACCCAGAACACCCAGGTAAAGAGGATGGTGAAAATCATGCTGAGAAAATACTGTGAGGGATTCTTTTCTCTTGGGTGTTTTTGCCTTCACTTATCTTGAAGAAAAATCCTTTTGAACACTGAGTTAGGATCAGAGAATAATGTTGAAGAGTAAGACCATGATATCCACATTTTTTAAGGAGAAGGAGTAAAGACAGAGGTAGCATCAAGTTACTCTAGGATAACAACTTCCCTGATTTCTATAAATGTTTTCATGTACTGAAGCTCAGAACACGAGCAGAATTTGTAAAACACTGAGGCATCTTACTGTTGCTACTTAGCCCATGGCAATGGTACCTCTAGAGAAAAGCAATCCCATGGGTGGAGACAGAGTCAGAAGACTAAACAGGGAGGTACTACAGAGGTCAAGCAGACAGAGCAGTGTCTACTTGACACCACTTCAGTACTGCCAATAATGTCAAAATAGTGTCAGTTCCCTGCTAACTGCTTTTTATTACTGCCTCCAAATCAGGACTTCTTTCTTCCATATACAAGTAATATAAATGTTTTGTGACATAACCAGGCTGTAAGTCCTTTCTAAACTCCAATTTGCACATCTGCCTGGTGCCTACCCCAAACTTCTCTGAGAGTTTTGACCCCTGACTTTAACCCATCAGTTCTAACTAAACCTCGGCCTCAATTCTTCTCCAAGCACTTTTCACTGTGTTCTCCCAGGTCATGACAGGCTGACCTCCAATTCCCTTCCAACACTAAATGTAAAAGAAGAAGAGAGAGAAATTGTGTTCACTACTTGCCAATTATGGGAGCCTCCCAGACTGCTCAGCTCTTTTCTGCTCTTTTTGCTTGTGCTACAGATAAGAGCACAGCATGGGGGAGGAAGGAAGAGGGATGAATTCACCATACCTCTGTAGCAGACTTAATTGGATGTTTCTGCCTCTGAAAGTAGGCAAGCAAGGCAGCAGAAGGCACTCGAACAAAACCAAAACCAAAACCAAAACCAAAACCAAAACCAAAACCAAAACAAAAACACTAGACAGGCCTAATGGAATATGGAGACAAACTGACAGTCCTAGTTTTAACATCCCATACACTTAAAAAAAATTCCAAACACTGACAAGCTCCCCACTTTAACCAGATATTCAGGAAACAAGTGTCAAATTTAGGTCTTCTTGGGAGCAGCAACCAGGTTCGTGGCAGGACACAAAAACATAGCCAGAAACAATAGTTTGTGAAAGACTTTCCACACAATTGTGCTTTCAACCACAGAGCGGTACTGTTCAGTGGCCCCACTGCCTCTGGCAGAAAAAGATGGAAAAGGAAAACAGCAAAACATTCAGGAAGACAGGTGAAAAAAAAAAACCTTAAACCATTTAAAATGACAAAATTAAAATACTTGGTAAGAAATGCTGTAGAAGCAGTAACCTGAAAACTGATTAAGACAGTTTTTTCCACTCTGTGCTGAAAGACAGATGTCCATCATCTTCAACAGTGCTCATATCAGGGTTACTGCAGATAGAACTTTCCAATAGTAAGGTCCATACCTTGTACCTTGTGGCATTAAAAACAAAAAAGAGGAAGGGAGAATGAGGGGAAAGTTCCATCATATCAAAGATTTCTGTCTCATTGAGTTTGTGAAGACACATTAAAAGTCAATATGACACCTGAAAGCTGTGGGAAAGGAATAACTGAGGAAAAGGAAATTAAAAAAGACAAAGGACAAAAGAGTTAAATTTTTGTACTAAAACTGAGCTTTGTAATGCCTGTGTAGAAAACAAAGACTTTTGTTAATGATAGCAACAATGTAGTCTCATAAATCAATGAGAAGGGTAACTGGTGCAGAGTTTACAGAATTTAAAATAAAAAGAAAACCCACAAAGGAAATTACACAACTTTCCCTGCAAAATGTTCACCATTTAATGCCATATTATGTACAAAGTATAGCATTAAAACTTTTCTAAACCATCTTTAATTCAATATCTCTATCATGTAGTTTTGCATTTGTGGATATCTTTAAGAACTTTATTTTGCAATTTCTAAAATACTAGTTTCTAGTGTTTTAATTAAACTTCAGATAAGTAACAGAACTAATCTCACTTTTCTATAACAGTGCACATCAATATGCTATATACATCATTCCTTTCGGTCAGTCATTCAGAAAGTGGGCAACTGAAATGTGAAGTACATTTGAGACAAAACTAGAACTGGTAGATTTACATTTTAGTCACAATGCTGCACTTCTGTACTATGATCTTTTCCTAAAATATACTAGAATTACGCCCGTTTTCAACAGTATGTGCTTTATCTCACTTTTACATTTATTTTAAACTTAAGTTTACTCTTGTAATTCAGAAATAAAGAATATAGAATTGCATGGAAACACTCAGAATAAATTCAAGATAATTTCTTCATAGAAATATGTAAAGAAACACAATTGGCAGCTTCTAAGAATGGTAACTGCCTCCCTATCTCAGGTGGATTAACCCTGAATGGATGCCAGGTACCCACCAAAGCCTCCTCAGCTGGACAGAGAGAGAATATAACAAAAGGCTCATAAATCAAGATTAGGGCAGGGCGAGAGCACTCACCAGTTACCATCATGTGCAAAACAGACTTAAGTTGGGAAGATTAGTTTAATTTATCATCAATCAATTCAGACTAGGATAATAAGAATAAACCCAAATCCTAAAAAACCCTTTCTTCCCCTTACTCCTCCCTTCTGCCCAAGCTCAACTTCTCTCTTGAATTCACTACCTCTTCCCACCCACTGGCGCAGGGGCATGGGGAATGGGGTCTGTGGTCAGCTGATGACGCATCATCTCTGCCACTCCTTCCTCAGTGGAAGGCTCCTTACACTCTTCCTCAGCTCCAGTGTGAGGTCCTTCCCATGGGAGACAGTCCTCCATGAACTTTTCCAGTGTGGGTCCTTTCCACAGGCTGCAGTTCTTCAGCAACTGCTCCAGCATGGATCCCTTTGCACAGAGTGCGGTTCTTCAGGAACAGCCCAGCATGGGTCCCTTCCATGGAGTGCAGTCCTTCAGGTGGGTCCCATGCAGGGTCACAAGTCCTGCCAGTAAACCTCCAGCATGGGCTCCTCTCTCCACTGTGTCCACAGGTTCTGCCAGGACCCTGCTTCAGCATGAGCTTCCCACAGGGTCACAGGCTCCTTCAGGCATCCACCTGCTTCTGTGTGACATCCTCCATAGGATGCAGGTGGATCCCTGCTCCCCCGTGGACCTTTATGGGCTGCAGGTCAACAGCCTGTCTTACCATGGTCTGCACCAAGGCCTGCAGAGTGCAGATGTCTGCTCCAGTGTCTGGAGGACTTCCTCCCCCTAACTCAACCTGACTGAGGTCTAACTCATAGGCATACTAAGAATCTAAGTTTTATGACTGCAGTGTGTTAATCTAGGACAGAATTCTTAATCAGTTGTTATAAAAGTTAATTCTCAACATCATTTGAATAAAGTATGACATCATTTGTTCCCCCCAAAACACAGTTGTTACTGATGTTTAAGTGATTATGGTGTTCACTATGCTCTGCTGTTGCCCTCACTAAGACTTAATCACTCTGTGTACATACACATTTTTTCTGAGACTAAGAACCCTGACAGCTCTCATGTCATTATACAAGTCATATAACTACTTCTGGAAAAGTAAGATTTAGGAAGGGACGAAACAATATATTAATGATAAGAATAAAAATAGAAAAAGGATTTCACATTATGATATGAACATTCCAATTTTTTAATTTGTCCTACTAATAAACAAGACTGCAAATGTGGGGCAGAAGGATGAGTGTTTAGGTTTGATTAAAACTTTGTCAGAACAAACTGAACTTTACAAATGTCTGTGAAATAGCATGAAGTTTAAAAATAGGTATATGAAAATTTAGGCACAAAATTCAATTTATCATGCTACCTGAAGAAGCAACAATGTAGCATCTTTTACTGTAAATTAGAGTTATAAGAAATAATCCCTGCCACAAATACAGAAAACTTGCAAGAAGCTATTTCAAATAGGACAGGAAAAAAAATTATGTTTGGTTAACAGGAAAGAGATCTCATATAAAAGCTAATGAAAACTAAAGCAAAATTGTAACTGCGAATATGTAATTTGTCTCTATACTAAAATATACAAAATGGGTTAATAACTATTCCATTTATCTCTTGAAACTGCAATTTTATTACTGCCGTGATCTCTTTCAAAAACCTAAGAACTCAAACTTAATAGTGCTCTTCTGATCAAATCACATTCAATTATACATGCATGATAGACCTATTCATAGTTGACATAGAGGAATGGAATAAATTCTGCGTAAATTACAAATTGCAACTGTTTCTGCATGTTGTGGATTCCCATTTCAAAATAGCCGTTCTTGATATTAAAAGTAGAAGAGTAGCCAGCTAAAGAAGAGCAGATAAAAGAAACGAAGGAAGGGGTAGAGGGAGAGGTAAAAGCAGAACATCTGTTACACTAGTACACTAAACCAGTACTAAATCTGTGTACAAGTAATTTTCCTGGTGAGAAGACAAGAGATCCAGGACAGAACAACTGGGACGGAAATCAAAAGTAACCATGTCCTGCTCTGTGATAGATCTTCTATTAGTTTTGTAGATTTAGGAGCAATATTAAAGACTGCAGAATAATGGGAAGATAAGAATACTCTCAGCCAAAAAAAAAAAAAAATTCAGAAGATCTTGCAAATGAAAATGCTAGTGAAAATACAGTTGGAAAAGATGGCAGACATTTACACTTTCAGTAACATTCTACTGCTGAAATAAGACCTTGTCATATGTTTGAGTCTTACACAGGAATGAAGAAATGTTAATTGTGGCACCAAGGAAAGGTCTGATGTTTCCAGCGAGAGAGCTCAAGGAATTTATGGAGTGAGTTCTTGAATATTAGGAAGACCTAGAATTGCAGAGAAAATTGACACTAATATTTTTGTTGCTTTGAATTATTTATCAATGAACAGAAACAAAACAAAACAAAACAGTTTTATGTAAGTAAATGCTTGCTTACCCACTTCCATAAGAACCTCACTGAATGAAAAAGGAAACTTGCAGAGCCTGGACATGGATGAAAGATCAAGCCTTTTCACACCTCACAAGGGAACAGTCACAACAGGAGTGGGCCAGGAGGCAGCTCAGCAGAAGCAGCAGGTCCAGGACAGGTAGGGAAGCCTGGTTGCCATCCAGCAGGGGACACATCAGAACACATCTGGGGTGGAATCCTTCACAGCCATGTCAGATACCCAGGCTGCCAGGTGCTGCTTCCCTTAGACATTCAGAGCAGGAATTTAGTCTCATTGGCCTGTTCTTTCAAAGAAATCTGGCCTGAAGATTCCAGCAAACACTACTATTGTATCATTTGAGGCTATTCCTTGAGAATAAAGCCTAGCAGCAAGGCTTCTGGCAACACCTTCACTGTACACCCTTATAATGGGTCACATCAGACATTATACTCCCTTGTTTCAAATTTTATGCCTGGGCAGCAGCAAAATTCTTGATTGCATCAGTACTGACAACAATTAAGTCTAATGGATCTGATGCAAAAGGTGTAAAACAAAACACTGCAAGCAGCCACAGTCTTTCATTTCTGGGAAATGAAATTAGCTGGGAATCTGCTGGCTGGAACTGCCCACAGAGCGTTCCAGATGATCTGGGTTTGACGGATGGTCTATGCTTGTTATTGTTACTTTATTTGGGTAAACAGGCTCCCAAGGAGGTCAAAATTATGCTCTCAATGCCTTTGTAAAGGAGAATCCAGGCTTTATTTTAAAGGCTACATGTGGAATTAAGTACACTGAAAACACAAAATAAAGGAGGGTCATTTTTTTCCAGACAAATACATTGCAAACTCAGAACATAACATGGCACTCAGAGAGAGCAGGCTGACAGGACTTTTTCTTGAATGTACACTTCAGGAAATTCATGTACACATCAGAACAGACTGAAGATGTTTTCTTTAGAGAAATACTTTAGTAAACTGCACTTAAACACAAACACGATACAACAATTACTGTGGAAATTCTTGCCAAAACATTTTAGCATTCATTTTGAAAAGCCTGTCTATAAGAAGAAACAATGAACTCATACCAATTTATAACATTTGAATTACGCTGCAGAATTTCTTGGCTATTAGAGCATCTCAGTATGACTACATAAAGTTAGACACCACAAAGACAGCAACTACAATGCACTATTCTCTTTGCATCACCTCATTTATTGCATTTCAGCATTGAAAGTCAAACAAATGAGAGGACTAATCAAGGAAGGGACGGTGCTAACCTATCTCTTCATCTGAGTTTTGAACAGAATGTACCTCCTTAATGATTACGGTCTCTCAACTTTC
Organism: Neodrepanis coruscans; assembly: GCA_013400695.1. Lineage (NCBI taxonomy): Eukaryota > Metazoa > Chordata > Aves > Passeriformes > Philepittidae > Neodrepanis > Neodrepanis coruscans. The sequence continues at coordinate 469 of VYZS01078511.1, read as the reverse complement.
TTGTTACTCAAAAAGCACATATGAGGCAGTGCATTAATTGTGATCTGGAACTGTCCCTATTCACCAAAAAAGTGTCTGTTTTATAATTTGTTCTAAATTAGCTAACAGAGAAAGCAGAGTGTATTTGTGTTAGTTTAACAGAGTAAACAAAAATTATCCACCAAAATCTGGATGAGGACTCATTAGGGGAATTAAATGCGACAGAATTTATTAAATTTAATAAAAACAGAATGTGGGGGAAACAAAGGGAGAGAGAGATTGCCCATTCCCTTAAACAAAAACAAGTAACAGAAACGGCCCCAACAATCCTTCCTCCCCTCCTTCTCCCAGAAAAAGGAATGTTAAAATAAAACCAGAATGTCTAGATAGCAGTTCCGTCTTTCCCAGCTTGCCGTCTCCGTCGTTCCCACAGCTTGTCCTGGGCCGAAGAGAGAATGGAAATTCATCTCTCCCCTTTCAAACACTGTGC
>VYZS01078510.1:0-11650 GCA_013400695.1 Neodrepanis coruscans | reverse complement strand
CCTCGCTGGGGTTTCCTGAAAGAACTGGAAAATTAAAGAAAACCCAAGGGAACNACTTGCTGGCCTGTAAAGCTGAACTGTGAGTAGTGCAAACAGGGATGGATGAAGTCTCCCAGAGGGATAAAGTATTTCAAGAAAAAGGTTGTACCCAGGTTCAGCAGACCTGTATCAATCAGCAGAGCAGCTGCAGGCTACTGGACTGCACTAACCAGGTTGTAAACTCTACTGATCTCCACTCTAGAACAAATCTTAGTCAGTCAAAGTTTCCTAATAGGAACACCAACTGTAACTGAGGATAGTTTTTTGATGTGCACTATGCAGCTATATTTTCACTAAGCAGAATAAATCATCTCCCAGTGCAACTCCTCTTTTCTACTACTGCTGTTTTGGTGAACTGGAATTATGATTATGCAGCTAGCACATCATGGTCTGCAGTGTATGACTACAGGCAAAAGTAAAGATGTATAAAAGATGTATAAAAACTGGTCTGCAACCAGGACTTTTGAACATTTTTCAGTCACATTGATCATTCTAACTCTCAAGTCTGATTATCTTCTGGGCTTGATCATGGACTTGCAGTATCTGCACAAGCACTCTCTTGAAAGCTCAGTAAGAAACCTTATGTAGTAACTGAATTGTTTTTCTCCTTAATTGAACCACAGATTGAACAGACATCTTCTGTGAGAGAACCACAAAAATTGCAGGGATGTGGCTCAGACTACACTGCTCTGCTAGAGTGTCCTGGTTTAGACTCTAGAGGGTGTAATAGTGTCGAGAAAACTCAATGGAAAATCAAGAACAAAACCAAGAAGTTTATTTTACACACACAGAAAAACCAACAATAAAACACAAACAGAGACAAATTGAGCTCCTCCGCGGCTCGCTGCTGGGCTGCTGGTGTGAGGGAGGAAGCTAGGATGGCGCTGGGTCCTCGCTGGGGTTTCCTGAAAGAACTGGAAAATTAAAGAAAACCCAAGGGAACCCTCCAAGGGGAGAAATACCACAGCTGATGAAACAATGTGGTCCCCAGCCCTTGCACTGCCTCTGCTGCCGCTGAAGTTGCAATGCTGCCTGTGCTGCTGAGCAGAGACGAGTACAGATGCAACTCCACTGACCAACGAGCCCTAAAAGAGAAAGATGGCTTCCGGGATCACTGATTTATATAGAGTCTAATCCTGTGTGATCTGAGTCCCTCACAGGTGCAACTTGCCTCTAGATTGGCTAAGGGAACCGCCCCCTGCGGGATCTCGCCACAAGGCAACATGGCGTCACTTCCCCTCAGGATGCCATGTGGCCAGGGCCCAAGGGGGAGATGGGGCCACCCATGGGCACCACGGGGCACCCCGGGGGCACCTTAGCACCGCAACTGGGCTGCTCTCAACCCGCATGAGAGCGGCAGGCACTCACGCTGGGGTGGTTCCCCTCTGCAAGGGCCGCCAACAACTCTGATCCACACTGCATTTCAAGTGCACGGGAAACCCACTGTGCATGCGCGCAGCGCCAGGAACAACCAAGCCAAAAATCCGTCGGCGCTCGGTGGCGGTACCCCATTGCTGGTAGCCAGGGCAGCTCTGCACCCACTGCACTGCCGCCACGCCAGCCAGTAGGAGAGGCGACGGGCAGTCCTGTCACCACTGCCCACAGCAGCCGCAGGATGAATGCTGGCAGTGGCACCCCCTTCGCTGCCGGTATCCGGGGTGGCACTGTGGCTGCGGCGCCGTGCCGCCTCCATGGCAGCGGACAGACAGGGGAGGTGGTGGGCGCCTCTGCCAGCCCACAGGATGGAATGGGTGTACCCCCTGCCCCAGTGCAAACTGGCGTGGGAGGCAGTGGGTGCTCCCGTCACTGCTGCCAGGCCAGCTCATCCCCCCTCCCCCTTCCCAAAAAACCCTAAAATCCCTCCAAAAAAACCAAAAAAACCCTCCCTATCTCCCAGAAGAGGGAAAAAAATGGAGAAAAGGTAAAATGCTTTAACTTCCAGAAGCTTCGTTTCACCCCATAACATAGAGATTTTTAGATGTGACAAAACTGGAAAAGCTCCACTCATGCATCTGCATTTACAGTCTGAATCCATATTCACAGATGAGAGGAGTCAAGTGACAGTAATTACAATTTTGTGAGCTCATTGTTGAGAAAGCTCATTCTTCCTGTATTTCTTTTGAGAAAAGCAACAAAAAGCAGATGCTGGATTCTTCACAGAACATTTCTCTACTTTTCATAACTCTGCTATATAGGTCACAGGTGAGGAAGAAAAATGTCTATGCTAGCCACAAGCAATTTTTTATATTTGTCACTTCATACTTAATATAAAGCTCAAAATATTTACAAAATCAACGTATTTACTCTGACCCATGTAGATCACAAACATTAGAAGGGAGCAACCCAACCTTAAAAGCCTCTGACTGAATACCAGCTTTTCAAGTTTCCCACAGATCTCTGTAATTGATATATTTGAATTCCAGTATTGCAGACTCACTAGAATTAGTAACCAATGAAATGAAGAAGCTGTATGCAAGCATATTCAAAGTTTCTAGTTTGGAGTGGAAGAAGAGACAGCTCTACTATATGAGAGTTCAAAGTGGTGGTTATAAAGGCCTGCTTGTACAATTAGGAGCATGTGTTGCAGTGTCTCCATTTTGACATCAATGTACTAAGAAGATCTTCTATTTCTCTTCGTAATCGAAATGTCTTACCATTTTTGGATGTTCTCATGAAAAAAAAAAAAAGAAAAAAAAAGGAGAAAAAAAGGAAAAAAGGAAACAAAGGAGAAAAACAACAAATCGAACCAAACAAATGAGCAAAATAAAAGACCCAAAACCCACAAAATAACAAAACATACCACAAAATCCTTGACTTAATTTCATCTAAGTCTTAGAATGCTTTAGTTCCAATCTTCTAAACAGCATTGAAAACCACATCATGCTTTTTCCATGTCAATGACACATGGAATATGAAAGTTCATAACAGGCTTCTAATTGCACAATAGAATACAAGTATTATAAGGCATTTCAAAACAATATCATACACAAGTTTTTCCAAGAAACTAATTTACAAGATGTTATTTTTTAAATAACTGTAAAATTCATCCAGAAATGAGCTATACAAATGTCTTAAAGCAAGAAACATCTGTGTGTTGTGCTGATGCAGTCCAGGGTAGAGGTTAGTGACACAGCAGGAAAGAGTGATACCCCGTCTCACTTACAATTCTTCATATTATCCTCTGAGAACTTCTAAGTCTAACCCTGAGCAGCTGGAAGGAGCTACAGTGAGACAGCAGAGGGGCCACGGTGGGAAAGTGAGTGTACAGCTCCCAGAAGAGGGGCACCAAGATCTCAGGGTTCTCCTCAGAATGTTTCTAGACCCCATTCAGACACACAGAATTGCCCACATTTGCCAAAACCACTTCCATCATTTCTTGCATTTTAGGAACCAAGTGGTACCATTTAGTATAAACAGAATGGCTTCAACTTTAGACTATAACAGAGCTGATCAAATTACACTGTTCAAAAAAACCAGTTCCTCCAAGGATACTAACAGACACAATGTACATGCTGTTCTCTGTGGAACAAAAAGTGTAGGCATTACTCTGCAATCACGCTGTGTAATCTTAATTAGTTGAACAGCACCTAAGAAAGTTCAATAGCAGAGTAGTCTTAAGGATGAATTAGGCACTGTACAATCATGCCATCTGCTGGGCAGAAATTTTCAGCTACCAGCAAAAACTTTAAGGAACCTGGAGATGAAAGTGTCACAGTGCTGGGAGCTAAGGGAATCCCAGGTAACCAGCCTATCTCCAATTGCTTCATAGCTGTTTAATTCCAAAGGTTAAGACAGAGCCTTTGAGCTCTTTAAAACTCCTAAATTCAATTCTTAGTATGTCCAAGCACAGACAGTAAATTAGACAAAAAAAAGAATTCCCAAGAAAGGGTTAAGTTTCCATCTCAACCATTCTCTTCCAAATGCATTCTTTCAACAATAATAAAGGCAGATGCTCCTGAGGAAATGAGACAATATAAACTTGGGCAAAGCTACAATATGATGGCAATTAGGACTGTCAAGGGCTCTAAAATTAAGGTTTACTTTTGGTTCTGTCATCAACTTGCATGGCCAGACTCCTTAAAATTTTCAGGCTTTTTTTTTTCCCTCCCTTTCAGCATATACAAAAATACAGTACAGTGCACATATATGAGTACATAAAAAAATAAAACAATAAGCCCATGCATAACAAATTTGATTTGGAAGTCTTTGGTTAGCATTTTGGTTACATAAGGAAAACCCAACTCTGTATCCAAGTCAGGAAAAATTACTTCCGCTCTCCTCAGAGATCTAATTAAATGCTGTCAAGCTTTTATCCATGTTTAGAAATCACCACATCAGTTAGCAAGAAATTAGTGGGAGGTTACATTGTCTTCCCATTCTCCTGAACCACCCAGCCTTTCTTCCCTCTGCCCAAACTCTTCACTGAATACACCAGCACTCGGCACTTAAGTCTTGAATCCCCATTTTGCTTGCTTTAAAATACACTTTTTCTGAAACTTAAGTTCCTGTGAGTTAGTATCATTTCTGTAAAAGCAGACAGGACAAATCCGAATGAAAAGGAAGAAGAAAATACATTAAAATTCACAAACTCAGATATCATATCTATATCAGATACAGATATGTTCTTCTTGTCTGTAAGAATTCAAGAGAACAAATTAGTCATGTCCTCTAAGACCTTTTCTTTATTAAAAAAAGTTTAATGTCTGTGTCACATGGCCCTGGAAAAATAGCCCCTCTCTGTTCTCATTTCTTTTGTACCACCAATGAAAAATTCTCCATTCCTCTGGAGAACTTACATCTGTCATAAAATAGCTGTGTAAGTATCACATTGTTACATATTGATGAGTATGCCACTAATGGAGTATCTAAAACATAATCAGATGCTAATTACATCAAGGAAGGCCTTCAATTGTAAGTGTAGTTTGGAATGAGACATTGGATTCCATGTCCACAGCAGAAATACCTATCATATGCAAAGTCTAGTAAGCTTAACAGGCAAACATACAGGCATATAGATTTACTACTATTGCATGTACATGAGATTGCGGGTAGTGCAGCAGTATACTAATAATTTATTAAAATGGATTCTATTTGCCATTCTGAAATTTATATAAAACTTTTACACATACATACACATGTACGTATAAATAAGACATATGTTAATGTATATGCACATGTGTTAAAGGTGTTCAGATATCTTTCCATGATATATTCAAGCAAGTCATCAGTTAAACCAACAATTAAACTTACTGCACAAATGCTACCTTTAAGATCATGTGTGTTCCTCATCCCTTCACAGCAGGTGGCTCCAGTGAGCCGATGGGTATCCCGCTTGACTCTACACACAGCTCTCTCACAGGGTCAGACAGTTTCTGTCACCACTGATGCCTGAGATGTTGTGACTGATGCACTGTGTACCTGTATTACCAAGGCTTGTTTGCTGCACACACAACTTGGTGATAACCTCTTGCTTTCCATTTGTCAGGCAATGGCAAGACCCTCTATCCTTACTGCTTCGTCATATGGGATCATATGCTGACTTAATGGGTGTAGGATGACAGAGAACGTCCTTTCACATTTTGCACCTGGGTGCAGTGCTTGCATTTTACAATGGCTTAGCCTGCAGTAAATATGTGGCTTATATGGATATGGATAATGGTTTTGCTGTTGGGCAACACTGTATCTCTCCTACAATGGCATGTCCCCCTGGATAAGCTTTACCTTCAAACAAGCATTGAAGTTTTTATGATGCAAGGTTATGCTCCCTGCTCAGCAGTTGCCTGGCACACAGCATGCCTCACAATCACTGTCATCTTGTCAAGTGCTTGCATGATTCCTTACCTGTGGTGCCAGCCCTAGTGCTTGCCCCACAAGGGCAAGCATGACTCCTAGGATGCAAATGTAAATGCTCCAAGGACAGTGCCCACAGCCCCCAGATGATCTCAGAAACACATAGTCTCACACACAGATCCCAGACTTTCTCAGATACCCTATATATGCCCAAACTATCCAGAACTGCATTACAAAAAATTATTTGGACATCCCACAAATATATTTGCATACCATTAGACAAGAACATCACACTGTGTTACATTCTCAGAACTCTAATGTAGCACATTGATCTATCTGGTATAATTAATTATCTGCATACTTCTAAATATGTTTCATGAGATGTGCATTTGCCACTGTCAATTCTTACTCATTGTAAAAGTCAGGTGATTCTTTCAGTCTTATCTAATACAGATACAGAAACTAACTCAGCAACACAATTAAGCTTGCTTCTTATCTGTGATTCTCTCTCTATACAGCAAAGCACTGAAAAAGTTTCAAAGAATTACCAGTCCATGCGTGTGTCTTAACATGGAATAAGTAGTAGAATGCTGAAGTAATGTATTTATGAAGAACTTCTTCACTGGTTTAATTTTTACCCACATAAGTGTGTTTTCAGACTTCATAATGCTAATACTCAGAAGGCAATTGCATTCCTTTCAAGGTATGAGTATGTCATCTTTTAAAAAAAACCTCGCAATAACTGTTCTAAGAGGGCTTTTTTATGGTTTTAATTATTAAGATATACAGCTATGCATGACACATCACAGTAGATTTCGAGACATGGATATAATCTCTAATCCTAATAAAGACCTGGCATTTTAGAGCCTGTTACAATTAGATTCGGTAAGATGTATCGGCAGACATTGTTTCTCTAAATACGTTTTTGTAATATGTAAAATCACTGCATGTCCAGTGTCAAGACTCAAATATCAATTAGTCTAAAAAATTTTTATACAGAATACAGTTAAATATGTTTTATGTATATGCTATTGCTGGATCACGTCGTTCTCTTACTGAGAGGCTTTACACTGAAAATTAGAAGGTCATAACCTTTCTTTTGAACAAGAATGAAACGTAAGCCACTAACTCAATTCCAAGCCTTGAAGTCTTAAAAAAACCCACGAGCAATAAATGATGTCCAACTCTTTAGAACAGTCTAAGAGACTCAGCAGTATTAACGCATCACTGAGGAGAAACTAGAGTTTTCAGTAGTGAAGCAGCATCTTTATTGTTTACCTGTGATAAATAGCATCTAGATCATCCTTACAGTACATAAGTGGCAAAATATACAACTAGACAGACTGGATATCTCACTAGCACTTAGGGTTTTGAAGGATTGGCATGAGATGGAAAGATGAATCCTTTTTTGTTGGTGAGTTACACTATGAAAAATAAAACAGCTTAATGGATAGTGAGCACAACAGCTGTTGCATTCAAACTACACTAAACCCTGAAGTGTAGAACTCAGTAACCAGCTACATGCTTACCAAGAAGATGAAAGTGAAATTCATCTTTTGGATCTTTGCTTGCAGCGAAACTCAGAAGAGAACTGAAAGGTCTTTTATGCTGTTCTAGAAAAGTGAAGGGGAAAAAAAGATTCTTCCCATCATGATGGGAAATGCTCTGAATGAGAAAGTTTTATTTCTTCAACAAAAATGAGGAAAAATTTGAACTGTGAGGTCATCAAAACATTGTGAATTTTAATTACAATTGTCATGAGGAACACTAAGTCAATATTTAATAATGATAAGGCAAAATCTGATTATGTTCCAGTTTCTTATTTGCACATATGGAAATAAAATAGAATAGACTATTTCGGCTGCAAGGGACCAACAATAATCATTCAGCCACACTGTCTGACCACTCCTCGGCTGACCAAAGGTTAAAGTATGCTATCAAGGGCAGTGTCCAAATGACAGGCTCTTAAATGCTGACAGGCAGGTCAGGCATCACCACCTTTCCAGGAAGCCTGTTCCAGGGTTTGATCACTCTCTTGGTAAAGAAATGCTTCTTCATGTCAAATCTGAACCTCCAGTGACAGAGGCAGCTTTCAGCCATTCCCAGAGTCCTGGCACTGGGTACCAGTGAGATCAGCACCTGCCTTTCCACTTCACCTCCTCAGGAAGCTGTAGAGAGTAGTAAGGTTGACCCTTAACCTCTTGCTTTCCAAATTACACAAGCCCAGTGTCCTTAGCTGCTCCTCAGAGGACGTGCCTGCCAGTCCTTTTGACAGTTTTATTGCTCTCATCTGGATGCACTCAAGAACCATCACATAATTTTTAAATGGTGGGTTTCACACAATACTCAGGGTGAGGCCATGCTAGCACTGAACACGGAATGATAATAAATTCTTTGGACCAATTGGTGAAAGTGTGTTTAATGCTTCCCAGGACACAGTTTGCCCTCTCGGCTGCACGGGGATGCACTGCTGACTGATATTGAGCCCAATGCTCGAAGCTATCCAGATCCTTCTGCAAGACATCTTATCCCTCAAGAGAGTCAGCAGCACATCTCAGTTTGCTATCATAAGCAAACTTGCTGATGGTGCATTCAACACCAGCACTCAGATCACTGAAAAACACTTTGAACAGAACCGGCCCTAGAATTGAGCACTGAGGAACACTTCTAGTGAACAGTCACCAGCTAGATGTAGTCCCATTCCCTGCAATCCTTGAGCTATGTCCTTCAGCCAGGTCTTCATCCAGTGCACCATGGAACTACGCATCCCATAGCTGGACAACATGTCCAGAAGAATGTTGGGAAGCACGATATCAAAACCTTACTAAAATCCAGAAAAAGTACACTGCCTTCCCTTCACCTACTAGGTGGGTGACCCCATCATAGAACAGCAAATTAATTAAACAGGAACTTTCCCTTTGTGAGCCCATATTGACTGTATCTGATGATTGCATTATTTTTTAAATGCTTTTCAACAGTAAGAAAAGTTTTTATCTGGGGTAGAGTTAATTTTCTTCACAGTAATTCCTATGGTCTATTTAGATTTGTGGTGTCGATAACAAAGACATTATTGTGGAGCAGCGCACACATAGTATCAAGGCCTTGTCAGCCTCTGTAAGGAAGTGATTAACAATGTGCAACATACGCCTTAAACAGGTGTTTGGTGGTAAAACTTGTTGCAGAAAATGTTGAGCTTGATGGCAAACTTGTCGCAGAAACACCAAAGATGTTTTTTGCACAAGCTGCAAAAAGAAACAAAGTTTCAGTCTGGCCTTGTGGAGGTAGGACAATACTCACAAGCAATTGCAGGGGGTTATAGAACAAGAGCATAACTGCATGAGTGCAGAAAGTGAGGTCAAAAACAGGACACCTGATTTTGGGAGTAGTTAACTCGAAAGATCCCTAGAAAAGACCTCCAATGACTGAAGCACACGCAACTGTGAGACCACTTCTACCCTCGCCTCATGCTAATGAGGAACTAAAAATCACTCCTACTTTTGCCTCCCCTGCAAGGTATGAAAGTGGCTGGGGGAATAAACCAGATGAGATCCTTCCACCATGAAGTCAGCAGTGTTGCCAAATACCTCCAAAACTGTTGTGAAAAACAGAACCCCCTTACACTGCCTTCTTCATGCTAGAAAGCAAGGCATTACTTTATTTGCAGTGCTAGGTGTGTATGTGGCCAACAAAAATCCTACCTCTGTACAGATACCAATACATCACTTTTTTTTTATACATTTTTTAAACAAACAGGAAATTAATGTTCCTCAGCTATAAATTGCAGTATCACAGTATCCAAGGCTGGAAGAGACCTTTGAGGTCATCGAGTCCAACCCATAACCCAGGTAATTACATAATTCCCTTTCATTAATTAGTATTCTACCCATTACTGGTTATTAACCTCTTTTTTTCTTATGCTAATTACTTCATACTTTTAGACTTAGTCTCCCATGGGGATTTTGTGGCACAAATATTGAGCCTTTTTAGTCTTCTTCATTATCTGCTGGTTTCTGCAAAAGATTCTTGTTACCAGATGTCCAGCTTCAACAATGCATCTTTCTCTCATGGGCTTTGTTCACTGAAGCATACTAAGGTTAACTTTAAAAAAACTCAGTTTTAGTACTTTTCCCAAGCTATGTTCTCACAAAAGTTGCTTGTGACAACTTTTTGTTATATGCTACTTAAAAGTGATTTGAGGCCTAAAACACAAGCTATGATGAATTAAAATGACTAATTAAAAGGTTAATTAGGACCATTTAAAAATTTAGAAAAGTTTTATTTAATTTTCAACAGTGGGACCCCACCATCAAGAACCAGCCCAGGGCACTGAAGGACTGACAGCATGCCTCTGGATCCAGAGTGATGACGATCTTCTTCTTGCACTCTCTCTCTCCTCCTCTCTTTGTTCCCCACCCCATGCCTCTCTTTCTCTTTTTCCCCTATGCACCTTGAAAATAAAGCAGGTATTGTTCAACTGGCATTTGGTCTTGTTTGCACCTTAATTTGGGCAGAGGACTTTGACAGTGAATCATAACAGCCTCTCACACCACCCCACCAGTGACAAGGCTTGGGGTACACAAGAAGCTGAGAGGGGACACAGCCAGGACAGTTGATCCCAACTGAACAAAGTGATATTCCATACTATAAGGTGTCATGCTCAGCATATAAAACTGGGGCAGAAGGAGGAAGGGGTGTATTTTTCTAGTGATGCTGTTCGTCTTCTCAACTCACCATTACATGTGATGGAGCCCTGCTGTTCTGGAGATGGCCGAACACCTGTGGCGAATGAATCCATTGTTTTGTTTTGCTATGCTTGTGTATGCAGCTACTGCTTTACCTATTAAGCTGTCTTTATCTCAACCTGTAAGTTTTCCCACTTTTACTCTTCCAAATCGCTCCCCCATCCCACTGCGAGGGAGTGAGAGAGTGGCTATGCGAGGTTGTTGCTGTTTGCCTTGACTAGACCAATCAGGAGGCTCNAGAGCATGCATATCTGAAGATACAAACTGGATTTCCAGATAAAGAGGCTGATAAGAATCAAATCCTGCAACATGGAATAGTCCTTCTTGTCACTCTCTTTCTCCCTGCCCCCCTTTCCCCTCTCTTGTTCCTTGACCTCATTTACTGTTAAATAAAATCTGTATTATTGACTTCACCATACGATCTCATTTGCACCTTAATTTGGGCATAAGCATCTCCCTAGTAATCTTAATTGTATTGTACCACCCCTTACATACTCTTCAGACACACCTGGGTCCAGGGCAGAATTTACAGAGATATGAAGCAGAAATATAAGCCAAGTTCCAATATACAGTGTAGATACCTGTAAACAGCCCTATAAAAAAATGCTACTAATCCTTACAACATCATCAAAAGCCCCATAGCACTTTCTCTTCTCTTCCCCTAAAGGTCTCAGAGTTGGCTAACTACATGAGAATATGAGCCTTAAGTTTAAAAAAGAACATTTCTAACCCCGAAGAACTCTTGAAGGTTTGGAGCCCAAGAACTCCTAAAACCACAAAGCAACTTCTAGGATAGCCTCCAGATTTCTTAAGTATTCTTTGTAACTTTTCACTTCTCAAGGTCAGTATTTTAGTCAACAATTAAAGCATCTTACATTTTCCTTAATGACCTGTTTATATCTAAATCTTCCACTTCTCAATTTTTTCTGTTACTGCTCTTATGTCAGCCTAAATGTAAGGCAAATGCAAGTCTTAACCACCTATAGAAATAAGAAAAAGCAATGTCGATGGTATTAAAAAAAAATAATCAAATCCTCATGTATTGTTCTTATTCACCACATCTCACTTTCCAAAAACCC
>VYZS01078509.1:0-15437 GCA_013400695.1 Neodrepanis coruscans | reverse complement strand
TAGTCCACCAATATTTTATTTCTGCTTGGATCAGAAAACAATATTGATATCTTCTAAAAAAGATGCTCTTGAACTGTCATGAGTCAGATTTCTCAGTCTAATATCAGAATTTAATATATGTTAAAGCTACTTTATTATACTGGAATCTAAATTGGAAGCTAAGCTAACGTATATCAATTTAAAGAAATTGTCCAATTAATAATATAGATTGAAAATAGAAAATGGACAACCAACTTGAATGAGGAAAATAAAGTATTTGAAGAATTATGGAAAGTTCTAATCTGACACAATATTTAGCAGAAAATTAGGCACAATTGTGAAAACTTTGTTAGTGAGTGATGAAGACTACAGTTTTGAATAGACTGGAGTTGGTAACTGATGTAATTTGTTAATCCACATATGGTTTATTTATTTGATTCTGGAACAGAAATTGTATTCAATTCTGACCTGGGAATCCCGTTATTTTAGTCTTGTTGAATGCTAGGTACTGCTGTTTTCAGCGAGATGCTAATTGGATTACTTTTTTTTTGTTTCATATAAATCTTAACCATATGTGAACATAATAGAGTAAGTGAATAGACTTTACATGTGGAAAAGATTGGCATTTCATATACTTCCCATATACTTATGCAATGAATTTTGTCATATGAAAAATCAACACAGAAGAAACAGTTTCATTTTACAACATAAAATCTGTTTCTACTAAGATATTTCCAATTAAAAATATAATCCTTAAGATTCATGCATCTATGACACATGAAACTAATTGCAACTAAGATGAGGTTCAGGCAGGTAAGTTCTCAAAAAATTATAAACTAAAACATAGAAATAAACACATCTATTCTCCTTCACTGGTACATAGAACAGTAACAATCTTAATTTACAAGGCATTATTTAAACAGTGATAATTCCTTGTTAAATTCCAGATATTTGTCCTAGACATAGTTGATATCAACAGAAGGGGAAGAAGGAAAGGAAGAAGGTGGGTTTAACTAGCATCGTCTAGAATTTGTGTAGTGGTCTTCATTAAGAAGGTTTTTCTCTGCCTTAACTAGTTCAGACCAGAACCTCTAATGATGTAACTATGTTCAGTTTTCCTTTATTCATCCCTCATTACATGATGCAAAAAGTTATTAATTCCTCATTACATGATGCAAAATTACAAAATAATGTACACAACAGTAGAACATGCTAACTCTTTTTTCTAGGCTCATTCCAGGCTCATTTTTATATACCATGATTGCAGAGATTCATTACTGGTAACGCTGTCAAAGTTGGATGACCGTATTTCTACTTCACATTGTCATAAGTGTAGAAAGGTTAAATTTTATATAATAAAGACTTTTTGTAGAAGTTCACATTTTTACTTTGAATATAAATTTCTCTCTTATCTCCCAGGAGGATTTACTTCACCCAATACTTGCAATCTACTGTATAGATATGCACACTGGAGGTAATTATTGAGGTTATTTTTGTAATCACTGCAGAGAAACAGATTCCTATAATGAAATTCATTCCATCTTGAGAGAAAGTAAGTGACCGTTTCATTTCATTACAGGTCTTCAGGTAGATAACAGANGTCCATTGATAAAACCTAATATCGTCCAAAACCAGGACAAAAGCTAAAATGCTTTAGGCATCCTGAGTATGCTTAAACAAACCAAATCAAACAGTATAGCTTACAGTTAGTTTAATATATGAGGTGAAACTCTTGCGAAGTATAGGAATCAAATTCTGCTTGCTTGAGGCAATGCAGATCTCTTTTCCTTTGGCTTATATTGGCAGAAGCTGGGATGTAGTTTAGAGTGAGGAGTATACCTTGGAAAGTCATCTTTAAACTTATTTTATGAAATACTGTCTATTTTCTCCTTTAAAGGTTACTGATGAAATATTATTTTTCATTATGATGAAACATGATGCTTATCTGTATTTTGACTTTTCCAATTTTATTGCATAGATCCAGCATGATTCATTTACTGTACATTTATATGTAATTTAGTCATATTCTGAAAAAAAGCCCCAAATAAAGGCAGAGAAAATGTGCAACTGCTCACTCTATTTTTTCAGTTTATATTTTTTCTCTTTTATGGTTAACAAGTCAATATTGAAGAAATAGGACTGATATAGCACATTTATTTTTTGCTATTTCTGCATACAGAGGTCTACAGAAACATTTATTCCAAACTTTAGCTCTGGAAGTGCAAATGCCTCTGGAAAAAAATAAACAAAACCTAAAATATGGTTATATTGCTTTGTATTTTTAGTTCAAAACCACATTTCTTGTAATAGACTAACATTTCCTCTGTGCTTTTCCTTTATCTGCTTCCTCTTGCTGTAATGAATGTGTCCAGCTAACTTGTTAACTATTCACTTATGCACTGCTTCTGAGTGCCCTGATGCTGTTTCAGTGTTTCAGGTTTGAAAAAAATTAATTGCAAACATTAGAGCAGATGAAGTAAACTATCTAACTTAGTCTCTAAAATATCTGGCCATTCTAGGAGGTTGAATCAGAGGTTAATATTCACTTAAACAGNCCAGAACCTCTAATGATGTAACTATGTTCAGTTTTCCTTTATTCATCCCTCATTACATGATGCAAAAAGTTATTAATTCCTCATTACATGATGCAAAATTACAAAATAATGTACACAACAGTAGAACATGCTAACTCTTTTTTCTAGGCTCATTCCAGGCTCATTTTTATATACCATGATTGCAGAGATTCATTACTGGTAACGCTGTCAAAGTTGGATGACCGTATTTCTACTTCACATTGTCATAAGTGTAGAAAGGTTAAATTTTATATAATAAAGACTTTTTGTAGAAGTTCACATTTTTACTTTGAATATAAATTTCTCTCTTATCTCCCAGGAGGATTTACTTCACCCAATACTTGCAATCTACTGTATAGATATGCACACTGGAGGTAATTATTGAGGTTATTTTTGTAATCACTGCAGAGAAACAGATTCCTATAATGAAATTCATTCCATCTTGAGAGAAAGTAAGTGACCGTTTCATTTCATTACAGGTCTTCAGGTAGATAACAGAAATATAGAATATGTAAAAATACTATATAATAAAAATACTACATATATATAATATAAATACTACATATATTTTTTAATCTAGACATGCCCAGGCTAGAGTGGAAGATTGAACATTGTGCAGAGTAGCTGAGAACCTGAGTATATTGCTGACAGGTGGAAAACAAAACAGCTGTACTGAAAACTTTATTTTTTCTCTAACAGAAAAGGGAAATTATACCTGATTCATCTATTTGATAGTAGTGAAATAATTTAGATGTTACAATAGTATTTAAAACTTTGTAATATATATCAGTTTTTCATTCTAAAATTAAGAGTATTTCCTTGGTGCTAATGACTCTAAGAATTTTTATGTTTGGGTGAAAATAAGGGACTTGGTTGCATGAAGGTATATATTCATAATTGTATATGTCAACTTTTAACAGCCTTATTTGCTTAACACCATAGTACCTGATAATAAACAGCATAAATAAACAGTATATATTTCCAACTAGGAGAGAAAGAGAAGGAAAAATAAAAATGTCTATAAAATGTCTTGAGTCAGATGAAATAACATTCTTGCAGGCCTGAGTGCATTTCTATCATGGTATTCATTCATTTGAAGATTAATACATAAATATATNAAAAATAAACAAAACCTAAAATATGGTTATATTGCTTTGTATTTTTAGTTCAAAACCACATTTCTTGTAATAGACTAACATTTCCTCTGTGCTTTTCCTTTATCTGCTTCCTCTTGCTGTAATGAATGTGTCCAGCTAACTTGTTAACTATTCACTTATGCACTGCTTCTGAGTGCCCTGATGCTGTTTCAGTGTTTCAGGTTTGAAAAAAATTAATTGCAAACATTAGAGCAGATGAAGTAAACTATCTAACTTAGTCTCTAAAATATCTGGCCATTCTAGGAGGTTGAATCAGAGGTTAATATTCACTTAAACAGTGCTGGGGATGGTTCTTCAAAAGTAAAGCCAACTGACTTTGGTTGGACATGACAAACTTGAAATTTCTTCTTGCTTCCAGAACAAACAGGACAGAGAGATGCACCTTTCTGTGCAAACCATGCAGCCATCCTGTGGCTAATTTGGGAGAAGATGAAGTCGCCTGAGCCAAAACAATACCAGGCACAAATCTAACACATTAATGGAAGAGAGATGATCAAAATCAACTATCTCTACATCATACACTGTTTGAGACTTAATTTACTAAGACAGAGAAGCCCAACCTCTTCCATTACTGGAGATGACAGTGCCACTGGAAGAATCCAAAACGAAAAAAAGAAAAAAAAAATCTCAATATATTTGCTATTGATTTACATAGAAGCTTCTTACATAGAAGCTCTCATGCTTCCACATGTCAAACTGAAGAGCTGCTGATAGGAAAAATATAAGGGGATGTTGTGTCTGTACAGGTTGCTTGTTTTTTTAGTTTACAGGATGCAAAACTTTTCTGTCAGAGCAAAGTACTCCTGTTGTTCACCTTGCTGGAGTGGGGAACAGAGATAAGGTAGAAGAAAAGATTTATGAGCTTAGAGAGAGAAAGCATAATCAAATGAAAAGAAAATTTAGTATCTGTTGGGAGATATTCAACATGGTAGATTTTCTTGGAGATTTTTTTCTTTTGGTTTTGGGGTTCTATTTTTTGTGTTGTTTTTATTTTTACTGATTAGCTTTCTATAAAAAAAAGTAGTTTAGATGAAATTTTAGCACCTACAAAAATGTGTTGGTTTCAACAAAACTTTCTGACAGAACTTCATGTAAAAGTTTTGATTGGGAAAATGAAACATTTTGATAGTGATGTTTTTGTTTTCTCTTCACAGTGAAAGGAAAATGGTGAGAGAAGAAATATATGTATGAACTTTACATAAAAGTGAAGAATGGGTTTGGGCAAATATGCAAATTTCTTTTTTTTTTTTTTTGAGGAAAAATGAGGAAATTCTGGGAAAAACTAAGAAGAAAACTAAGTTATAAAACAAAGACGTGATAAGAGTGCAAAATAGAGGACATGAACATTCATGTCTACAGCCTATTTTAGGTCTTAGCTGTAAGGAAATGTCAATCAGATTTTCCCATGTGTGTGAAAATATGCATGTAAAAAGTCCTTGTAGATTTTTTTTTAATATTTGTTAGATTGAATTTTCAATGTAGTTAAATGTCAAAATGCTTGTGCATCATTAGTACCCATCTGAATGTAATTTATTGTCAAAATAAAAGTTCCTAACTGAAAATATATTTTTTCTTAGATCTACTTGACACGAACTGAGCATATGGGCTCCTAAAACTCTAAATTTTTGAATTTGCTAAACTTGAAAATTTGTCCTATAGCAATTTTTTTTATCAGATTTAGTTTGTAACCGCAAATTATAGCAATTTAAGTGATTTTGATTTTGTCTTTTGGTGGCACCTTGCTGATTTTCAAGTTACAAGTATATACTGGTTTCTCTTCTCAGTAGGTGTGTTTTACAACTCATCATCCAAATTAAACATCATAGTAAACAGAAGCCATTCTGTGGAGAGCCAGACAATGACTAGCTGTATAAATCCTGCTTCTCTTGAAGAATATCATTATGAAGCAATATACCTCCACGGTTATGTCTTGTAGACAACACCCAAAATGTTGAAACAATTCTTTTCATTCCATGGTCATCTGTCGAAGTCCTCACATTTCTTTCAAGATGAAAAACATCTCATCTTTACGGTGTTCATTCCCTTTAGAACATGACTACACAAATACAACACTTACTAATAAGTTAGAGAAACAAAAGGAATGGTGGATTCATCAACAAAAACTTTGATGAACACTTGTAAGTGAAACAATGTCTCAATAAATATATTCATTATGATATAATTATGATATAAAATATTTTATGAAGGTATATACATACATTTTACTAAAGACACAGCATATGAATTTGTCAGTACTATATCAGATCTTAAGCCACTTGATCATTGGACTTTCAAATACTAAAGTCCATTTACGTGGAGCCATTCTTCCTGAGATGTGTTGCAAGCTCAATTAGGAATTTGTGTTTGAATTCCAGGTGAATTACAAACGGATGTTATTTTGAGGTTTTGGAACAAGATTCCACCATTTGCTCTAATATTCGCATTTAGGTTTTGAGTCTTTAAACAAGTGCTTTAGATGTGTTACTGGTACTTGACATCCAAACCAATAAAGTATATTTCTAATTCCACTGTCTTTTGTGTGTTTAGAGTTAAGTTTCAATCTGGTTTTTATTCACTTGCATTTTATTGGTTTAATTTTTAATTTATCTATGATTAAAATATCTGATTGTCTTCGTTTGAAAACATACTGTCAATGAAATCTAAAAAAAAAAAAGTCTAATGAAAAGTAAATGTGCTAGAAAGAGCTGATGAATACCAACATAGGGAAGCTAAAAGACTACTGGATGAAGGTACAGAACTCTTTCTGTTAGTTCATGATATTTGGTAGTCCAATGAAAGCATGTGAAAAGGTACCTTAACTCTACTACTGCAATTCCTTTCTTGCAGCAGGAGTCTGAAGGATAGATTTTTCTCTGCCTCTGGTTGTGGACACTGCTTTCCAGTGGCTCAGAGTACACAGCATTGTGATCACCTTAGCTGAAACTGTTTCAAATGTCAAAAGCTGTTTGGGGTTTTGTTTTAGACATCTCTTCTCACACTGTTGCAGGAGGGAATTAATTTGTAAGGCAGCATTTTTTCTTTCTCTTTGTCTAGTGAATGCCTGATATTAAGTCACTTATAAAACACTTTTTTGAAGATAACGCATGTTCTGAAAATATTACTATTATAGGAAAATATAATCCAAACAAAATAAAGCAGCTAAGCCTGTAAACTGATTGTTTGATGCATTATAAATACACGGAGTAAAAACAGGTGGTGGTGTTATAAATACAGAATGATAATGAGCTCATTACAAGGATCTCCAGTTTTGATGTCAGTACTCTAAAGATACTGATCAATAATAAAGGCTTACTTTGTAGGAGTTCAAATATAATCTGAATAGCAGTGCTGATGTTTCTGAAACATCTCAGGTTTTTCACCAGTCAATTTTTAATCGTCTCACTAATCTTTACTCTTTTTAACAGTTAAGTGTCTGATCTAGAGACTATTTAGTGGAAATGTCACTTTCCTTGACACTGATCTTAGGATGGGATGAAAAATACTTTTTCTGTATATACTTCATTCATTTGATCATAGAGGAAACCTAGACACATGTTTTGTCAAAAGTCAGGTTTAATGATTTCCATTGTCTTTCTAGATAATTTATCAAATAATAAGTCACTAATTGTTTGCATGATGAATTTTCAGAAAGTAACAGTTTTAAATTTCACTTATGTGCATATAATGAAGTCAGATGGCTGGAGACTGAAGCTAGATGTATTCAAACTAGTTTTAAACATGACTGTCAAAAATCTCAGTTAAACTAAATATAAGTTTTTTCCATTGCCATTCATTATTTCTGTATTAAGTTCAGCTGCCTGAAGTCTTCCATTATGGTAGTTTACCTAAATGAGAAATATGGACTTGATTGGAAAGATCATATACAAAAATCTATTACTTTCTTTTTATGAATAAGGTCTGATGACATTATTTATGTAGTTACTTCTTAAGTAACTAAGAGTCTATAGAGTATAGAGTCTAAAAGTCTTAAGAGCCAGTAAACTGATTCATAAAACAGGTTTTTCTTTTCAACAAGAACTGCAGTCAAATTTTCACAGTGATATGGTCTATAACCAAAATTTTCTGACACTTCACAGTGCTTGCATTCCTCATATCCTCTACTAAAATTTTCTGCAAGATTATTACCTACAAAAAAGTATCTGTGTTCTGCTCTATGGAAATATTTTATTATTGGAACTTGATCCATTTAAATTAATTTCTTTTTTTTTTTTACAAAAAAAAGGAAGTCCATGAGATTAAATAGTGATTTCAATCAATATTGAAAGTTCTTTAATACGAGATATATAAAAAAACTCAATAAAGAATTATAATGATCCAGATAGTGAGGAAAATATTAGTTACACTTGATCCAAGTTTTTTTGCTTTTTATTTTTGTTACATGATTATGGAGTTCAGATGTTTCTTCTAGAGCATTAACAGGCCAGGAATTTGGTCACAATCTCCTTTAGTCTAGAGACATAGATATAGCCTTTGAAAGGCTGACTAGCTCCACAGATTTGCTGGTTATCTTCTCTCCTGACAAATGAAGTGCACAGAGACAAAATGAAAATTGGTTATTGTAGGCCACTTTAAAAACACCTTTCCTTAAAATGATGGGTGAATTTGAAATGGTGCTAATGACATCACCCATCACATGAAAGTTAAAATCTAGATCTCTTTTCTTGGAACATAAATCTCTTCTTAAAGATAACTGTAATGAAATTCGTTTAAAAAAAACCTAGAAAATAGTTAGGCTGTTGATTTCACTGCCTGTAATTAGAAAGAGTAATTTCCTCTGTTTCCCTAAATGTTTCCCTAAGTGTCTTACAATTTCTAACTGTCTTGAACTAGAGAGGCAAGGCGAGGAAATGAGAAGATAGGGGTTAAGATGTTTGGGCTTTAATAAGGAAGTATTTCTATTCTTTGCAACTTTTCTGAAAAGATTTGCTATTGACTTTTGAATTGCAGTTTAATTCATTGCTCTCATTAACACCATCAAAATGAAAATCATAAATCAAGACCATGATGATCTTTCTAAGAGAAATATTCTGGTTCTTTAATATCAGTCATAACTGCTAAATGACTCTCAAAATTTTGCTTCTCTTTCTTATAACTATATTAACCAAAAAGATTTTAATAAAAATATAAAACTGAACTTAGTTGGAATATTAGTGAGTGTTATTTTTCATTAATAGAACTTAGGAATGTCTTCAAAGTCAGAACTAAAAGAGCCTTCTCACACATAATTTTTTTTTTCAGCTCAGCTAGAGAAAGGAATATCCATTACATGTCTATGTAAATACAAAATGTGATATTTTTACCCCAGTGAGATGAGCAACCAAAAAAAAAAAAAATCATGAAATTCAAAGTTAGAATTTCTGCAAAAAATAATATAACCTTTCCAGGTAATCATAGGAATTTCCAGATTTTGGAACATTTTTTATTTATCATTCTTATTCTTTTTATTTATAGTTGGACTATCCTTTATAAGAATCAACAGTGGCTTTGAAGATGTTATGAACACAAAGTCATTTCCTATGTATGTCACTGGAACATGCCAGAGGTTGACAATGAGCATTAATAGTTTCCTCATGTCTATTCACACAAAATGAAATATCACTGTCAATTTATCTAAATTTTACTCTGTAATATCAAATAGCTCACTGAAAAAAATTTGTCCAAAAATGTTTCACGTATGCAGAAACAAGATTTTTGTAAAAAAGTGCTTTTCCCTTTCAAAGACAGAAAACACTGCACATAATAGTAATGTAATCCTTGAACACTAATCATATAAAGAGAGATCTAAACTATATAATTCCTCTTTTTGACAGCTAAAACTCTTTTATTATGAATGTATGTCTTTCCAGATTATTTATATCATCTTATATTCAATACACTTATTTGTTTTAAAACTGGCAATATTGAGAGGGTTATAATTTACAGATCTAAAACCATTATATATCCATAATATCCTTTGCGTATTTATCTATGTATTGATTTATAGTATTCTTTAAGGAACAGTCATTGTTGTTTACTCATTATTGTTTAAAACAGAAACCAAAAATAGTGACTCCTAAGTGGAGTTCCACAGAGCATCTACAAAATTTTCTTTTGCAGAGGTGCAATATCTACCACATCCATTGTTTGGAGCTCATGTGACCAACTACAGACAGTGACATCTAAACTAATCATCCAAAAATCCTTTTACAACCAATGGAAACAGTCACTTTAAGAGATTATGTTGAACAATTTGGCACTTAAATTGATCCCTTCTTCTGTCAGTGCAAAAGTAGGATTGCTAGTTCATCTATAGATAATTAGTTCAGGTAGTGCATATAACCTAAATTTAGGTGAAATTAATTACATTCTCTGTAATAAAATGGCTGAAATAGTGGCTCACATTTTCATTTCATGTGCCACTTAGGAGAAAAACCAGCCTTTACTGGTGTGCTTGAAATACCCATGAAATACCTGAAATAATTGAATACCTCCTATTTGGGGAAGAAAGATAGTATCTTGGATTCTGCTTGGCATATATACTTTTTCATTAACCAACACTGAACACTGAAATAGTCAATAAAAGTGCAGCCAAAGCCTTTGAATTGTTGGAGAAGCCTTGGATCTTTATAAGATCAGGATTAAGGTCTTCTCTTTCCTAACTTCTGGGGTTGATTCTTCATTCCCTGTAACATATGAATTCATTTTTATGTTGCAGAACAGAAGGTTTCCATTGACCTGTCCATCTCTTAATTTGCAAACCTGGGATACTATCCAGTCAGTTTCCACTTCTAGTTGCAACACCTACCAATCTAGTTGCTATCCTTCATGGTTTTTAGAGCCAAAACAAGAAAACAAAATTATCAGACTTGTGTCAGTTTTGCTCATTCTTCTAGTAGAACTGACAAAATATTTCATTATAAGTAAGTTTTGATTTATTTTTCAAAGTCTGTGTGTAGTGAACCCATTTAGGAATAAAGTTTCCCATGTACAGAAAATTAATTTGGAAATAGTGATTTCATTTATTATGAATATGAAAAATATGATGTTAAAGACATTAAAAGTATCCATCCAAATAATCAGGAAATTGATGATGATGATGATGATGATGATGATGATAATGATAATGATGATGATGATGATGATAGTACTAGGAAAAAGAAGCTGTTTTTCTGCTTATGTTTTGAACAATCAGTTGGACTAGAAACATTTGGTGTTTTTACATGAAAATAAATCTGTGACATAGGCTCTGTGACTTGACTTTATGAAAAAGTATGACAGGATTTTTCATTCTCTAAAGAGATATTGGCTCTTAATAATAATTTATCTTTATATTTTATGTTTTTGTTTTTGTTTTTTTTTTTTTTTTAAGAATCACTTGAAGTTATTTGAAAACATTGAAACAGTAAGAACACTGAAATAGTAAGAACTCCTGTCAACTTTTTTATGGCTGAGGCTTACAATTATTTAAGTGCCTGAGTAAAACTATAGGTTAGCCTTTGAGTATTCTGGTCTTACATTTTTATCATTACTACTAAATAATTTCTTATAAACACAACATGATTATTAAATAGTTGTGATCTAATAGAGAATTCCATTGTTTGTATGAAGTGATTATTTGGGATTTACATTAGCTTTGAATATCCAGAAGCCATTCACATATAGAGTTAATTTTTTGTTTGCCATAGAGCTCATTTTAGGCTTCATATCACAGGACTAGGAAGACAAGGCTAACTGTGACCTTAGAGTTGTCAGCAAAAGCAAAACAAGGTTTCTTTCTGAACTGGCTTGTGCATGCAAACACAGAAGTCAGTGTGATTGCTTTTGAAACCCCTCTGTGGCTCCCTGACATGCTCAGGGCACTGTAGGTCCAATAGCTGTATATATTTTCTCTTCTGGAAAGATTACAATGTACAGTAAGTCTTAGATACCTCAAGGAACTTTGTATAGACAAATCAAAGTGCAGTAAATGAAGGTGACCAGAATATTTTCTAAAACAGCAAACAAGCTAAAGCTGTAATATACATTTGTCTCTAGAAATAATGTCGACTTCTGAAACTCCTTAATTGTTAACAGAGTGGGAGGTTATGAGAGCATTAGGAGAAATTGTTTGTGTTGATCTTACTCTTCCTTAGGTGTCTGCTTATGACCATGGTTGAAAATGGAATGCATGATTTATACAGCTGTTCTTATAATTTTTATTGTTATTGGTAACCAGAAAAAAAAAATACAAGATTGGCAGATAGATAACTATGCTATGCAGTCCTTCTAACCCTGGCTATATATTTTGCATCCCAGAGAATCCCTGGCTATATATTTTGCATCCCAGAGAATTCCCCTCAAAGTATTGAAGGAACTTAATACTTTTATTGGCTGAAGTGTTAACTAATAAATATTCACTATTCTAGTAGTGTCTGAAATGAAGTGCTACCATGTAGATGTAAGTTACATATCTGATGGATCTGATTCCAGACACCTGCAGTGGGGTAGGTGGGCAGCTTAGAGAACAACATTTGTTCTCTGCCTTGAACATGACATTAAATAATGAAACCTGAAACACAGAGGAAGGATAGGGCTAACACTATGCTGATATAGTGGATCTGGGAAATAAAAGGCATATTCATTTAGGTGAATTAGCAATTTTTTTGGTTTTGTTTTATTGTTTAAAAACTTACACTGTAATACCATAGCAGACTTGATGTAACTTGGAAATAACAATTATTAGCAAGAATAAGGAAAAACCAATGATACAGACATTTGGATAAATGTTCTTGGGTAAGCAGAAGTATGGATGAATGATTGTCCTGGTTTAGGACAATATTAGGTTTATCAATGGACAAGAGAAGGATAGGGAAGGCAGCAATTTATTAAAATGTAGACATATGGGGGAATAAATGGGTGTAATTGCCCAATTATGGCCTGCAGAGGGCACTGTGGATGCCAGCCAGGACACCCTCTGAGGCACACACACACACACACACACACACACACACTGTAACCTGAGAAGGGAAGGGGGAAGGGAATAGAGGTTACATCGTACCCCGGACGGCCCCACCCCACACACACCGACCATGTGTAACTTAAGAAGGGAAGAGGGGAAAGAATAGAGGTTACACCATACCCCCTGGACAAAACGGCCCCACCCCCCACCCTCACCATGGGGAAAGAAAAAAATCTAGCAACACAGGGGAGGAGGACACCCCTCCCAAGAACACAGGAGAGGTCCAGAGGCAGGCACCCACAAACCCAAAACCAAAATATATCTGTGGAAAAGAAGGCGGCAGTCCCTCCAGGGGTGGTGTGTCTGTGGAGAAGTCCTCCCAAAGGGGTCCTCTCAGGCTGGGGGAGATGAGAAGCAGTGGCGACCTCAGGGAACTCCGTGGAGAAGAGACAGCAGGCAGCAAAGTCCGGGGGGGGAGGGGAAGGGGGGACAGTCCTTAAGGCCGTGCTGAGTAGAGGCACCCCACCTTCAGCTCCAGAGTCCCGGAGAAAGAGAGAGAGGGAGTGCCTGTCCCGCAGATTTATAATCCCAACCCCTTCCCAGCACACCTTGTGGGTCTCAGGGGCTGATGGGAAAAACCCAGGCAGAGGTAACATTGGTAACCTGGCTACTCCTCCCAGCCGAATGTGGGCACAGGAAAAAAGTTTTTGTTTTCTTTGTCTTCCCCTGCGGTTTTAAGCTAAACCATTACAATGATGTTTCATTGTAAGAGCAGGAGAGCAAAACAGCTTACACTTTTCAATACTGAGGATAACCTGAAATGCTCTGCTAAAAAAAAAAAAAAATAAATTATTGAATGACTAATAATCCCAATCCATTATCGGATGTAAGATTAAACATTTTCTTCATATTGAACCTTAGATGTATTCTGAAAGACAGGAGAAGTGTTCAGGTCAGCCAAGCTCTTACTACCTCTTCAAAAGAAAATAGTCTCATTTTGGAGAGAAATTCTTGGAAACAATCCTAAAAAAAAGCAAGACTGGGGAACAAATTTCATTTCTTGAGAAAGTAGAAGCCTGTAAGAGTGAAGGAATCGTCCTGAAACATGGATAACAAGGAAAAGGATGCTTTGTCTTATTATATGGACAATGATTTTGACCTAAAGATTCAATTGTTTGATATCACTAAGGAGTTGATGTTCTTCTGTTTGTTTTATGACTTATATTTAATATGCCACTTAATGGACCCGCTGATTATACCTATATAGAATACATGAGGTTATTTTATGTGTTCTGAAGTGCATTATGGTCACTTACTAGCACTTTATTAGCTGCCTAACTATTACTAATATTGACCTTTAACATCATGTTGTGAGGAACTAAGGAACTGCCAAGGTTGTTTTTTTTTTTTTTCACAAAAAAAGAGAACAATCTGTTTCAATAGTTGCACTTCCAAGTTCAAATTTAGCTTCAGTGTCCTTTGTTACCCCTGAAGTTCAGGACTGCAAAAAGTGTGTGCTTGCAGATATAGTCCAAAAGGAAACTAGCTCTTCTGAGTTATGCATTTGGTTCTTTTTTTAACCCCCTCCACACACCCCTCCTCCCCTGAAAGAAAAGATTGCTGATGTTTATGTTGTTGTTACTATTATTATAAAATACTTTTTATCTGTGCCTCCTGATACTTCAAGGCTAGCCTGATGATGAATTCTTTGGTTTAGATCAGAACTAGAAATATTCAGAGTTGGAGCATTCATATGTAAATCCCTAAATTTATTCTGGAGGAATGTCTTTTCCAAACAATGGCAACATTGGATTTTACTTTGCCCTGGCTTAATTCTCTTTCTCTCTCTTTAGAAAGAAGTGTAAAGTATCAATGTTATTAATAGCTGCAGGTTATACATTCTAAGAGAATTGAGATACTATAGCATAAAAGATTATATAATATATTGCACCAAAATAAAAGGATACTGAGGGAAGGAGAAGCCTGTCCTTCTGCTTGACATCCCTCTCATCAAATATAGTTTTATTGTAAAAACTAGCTGAAATGTCATTATTTTTTTTGCTCATACTATAGTATCCTGTTTTACTACAGTGTATCTTTTTAGGTGGGTATGGATTTCATTCAATTGACTACCCATAATCATCTATTACCATTTTAGATACTTGTATTTGACATCTTTTACTTGTTTTGGGTGAGATAGAGTTTATTTTATTCATAGTAGTTTCTATGGTGCTATGCTCTGGATTTGTAATGAAACCAGTATTAACAATACAGGCATGCTTTAGCTATTGCTGAACTGTCTTTACACAATGTCAGTTCCTTATTTCTCGCATTTCTCCATGTGCAAAGGGAAATGGGGATACACAAGGAGTTGTGAAGGGATAGAACCAGAACAGTTAATCTCAACTGACCAAAGGGATATTCCATACCATGTGATACCGCACTTAGGATATAAAGCTGGGAGATGAAGGAGAAAGGGGAGATGTTGAGAGTGACAGCCTTTGTCTTCCCAAGTCACCTTTACACATGACGTAACTCTGCTTTCCTGGGAATGGCTGAACACCTGCCTGCCAGTGGAAAGTAGTGAACGAATTCCTTGTTTTGCTTTGCTTGTGTGCATGACTATTGATTCAAATATTAAATGTTTGTATCTCAACTCATGAGTTTTTTCATTTTCTTCTCGATCCTACAGTAGAGGGTGAGCAAGCAGTGTGTGGGAGTGAGTTGCGAGACTGCATAAGCCACAGCACATACACATACAGAATTATACACACAGAGAATTAACAAGGT
>VYZS01078508.1:13144-39750 GCA_013400695.1 Neodrepanis coruscans | reverse complement strand
ATTCTGTGATTCTAAGTAGAGCTTAAGTCTCCTGATAGTCTGAATGTTTCTGATTCTACACCTGCACTGTTAAAAAACCTGCCTACTAGTGTAATATTAAGGGGGACAACCTGAGCAACCAGTAACCAAAGTAGCAATTCTCCTCTATGTTTTATAGTAGTTTTTATCAAAGGATGTTGAAAAGACACATCATCACAAATTTCTCTGAGCTCAGATAAAGTTATAACTCCATTTAGTACCTGATACACAGGAAAACAGAAGAACAGTTAACTTTCCCAGAACAACAATTAGATCTTGTTTAGAGAAAAAAATTGCAACACAAGCTCCTTTGTGAACTGTTTTACCATGCTTAGACATTTTAGTCCTAAATCCATTTAAAATCAACTCTAGGTAAGCTGAACTCAGTTTCCACTGACATACAATACTCTACACTTTCTTCCAGGACCCAGGGTGAGCTGTACAAGCCCAAATTTCTACTGACCATGGTCTGGCCCTGGCAGCAGACTGGCACATCTGACTAACTCATGTTTCCTTGCCTTGGTTTCCTCTTTGCACACAGGAAGCAGCAGCATTGCCCTCCCTCACTGAAATGCTGCAGGGATGGGCAAGTCACAGATGGCAAGATTTGTGTGACAAATGCAGAGTGGCCTTAAGACAGACAAGTCAGAAACACTGAGTGAACATTATCCAGACATCTCACACTTTCCTCCCCAATGCTTTAAACTGTTAGACTACATGTTCCCTTCCAAGCCTCTTCACCATTTGCCAAGTCAAACAGCTTGGAAGGTGGGTCAGGCCTCAGCAGCAGCTCCTAAGATTTTGTGTCACTGGATGGGTCAGTACCTGCACTCTGTGTGCCCGCTGACGGCTTGCGGCCTTTGCCTTTAGGAACTGGGGGGAGTAATTCCACTTCCTCCTGAGGCATCTGGGCAACCTTCTGCAGAAATATCTTCTCCAGGGCTTGGGCCATGAGGACAATGTCATCTGTGGGCTGTAGAAAGAAGAATACAAGCCTATGCTATAACATATTTAAAGCAGAGAGGTTCAAGCTCAGGCTTTAAAAACCCTGATGACGCTGCCCTTCAGATAAATTACGGTATCCAGACTCCAAGAACAAAGAGATTAGCTCTTCTCCCTCCTTGAATGCCTTTTCTCATCCCACCTGCTCTTCTATTCTGCTCTAGCATACAATAATTGCAGTCCCTAAGTGTGCTCCATCCAGAGAGTTATCAGGACTTCCAGTAGGAGCCTGATAACCAGCATCCTGTGCAACAGTGTGGAAGCAGCAAACTGGAACAGATGAGCTGTCCTCCCCTGCTTGCCAGCAGGTCCAAGGGAAGAGTCTAAACACATTCTGTGGCTCAAACTAATTAATTTATTTATTTCAGCTATTCTCTAGTCTGGGTCAATGATGACAAATTACTGCAGAAAACATAATACAAAGAATAGAGCTTTTAACAACCTAACAAAACAGCAAACAAGCCAAACCCAAAATACTAATAAGCATTCTAAAAGTGTTTTAAGTATGAACATATTTATGGAGACAGAGTCAAAAAACAGAGTTATGCTTCCTGAACTACTCTCTGCTGCTAACAGATACTATTTACTGTTGGTAACACAGCACTAAAACACCTGCAGAGCACTGCATAAACTGCAGCTCACCTCAAAGAATTCCTAACTGGAAACAAAAGGAGCAAAACTTTGCTGCATAACCCCAGAACAGAAACCTACCTATAATTAAAAGGCATATTTGCCATTTTAACTAGTCTGGGGGAAGAAAGACACAGCACAAAGACAGCTTTGTGCATTTCAAGTAATGTGGTTGCAATTAGTGGCATTTCAAGTCCTCACAAGGAGGGCCCAGAGACAGCCTGGTTCAAAACCTGCACAGTAACAGTGGTACATGGGTTTTTTCTAAAGCCTTGTCTGGGCTCTTTACCTTGTTATAAATGTAACAGTTTGTAAACATGGTGTTGAAATCCTGCATACATTCACTGGCACTCCAGTAATAGTTGTGTTCCAGGCGCTTCTTGATCGTCCCCATGTCCATGGGGTTTTTTATTATTTTGTGATAATCCTGTTGGAGAAACAGGAAAGATGTTACATCTCCTGATACAGAGTGCTTTCACATCACCTCTAATCACTGCTTTCTCCTCATTCCCCCTCCTTAAAAACACTCCCTCATATTTTGTAGAATTTTGTAAATATATATACATATTAATTTATTTTTTAATTTGTTTCTTTTTAGTTTCATTATTATGAACTTGACAAAAAAGCACATGAGCTCCTTCCACAACCACTCGTTTGGGAATTGTCACTTTAAACTTTTTAAAAGGCTGCCTCTGGCACTTACAGAAGTTTATCAGTGCCAGAATTGACTAAAACTGTGCTAAAAATTTCAGTCTCTCTATTAAGAGCATTTTGGCCTTTAAAAGGTTTCCACATGTTAACCCAGTTTCCCCCTGGGCTGGTCTCAAGCATCTGCTGAGGCTGTGATTAGCCTGGAGACGCTGCAGGCGTGCAGGGCTCTGCACTGTCATTTTCCCATTCTGAAGAAGAGCACCAAGGCCACTTTCCGAGCCCAACCCTCGAGTGTGATCTCAGGCACCAATATTTCCACTCTAAGGCAATCAGCAAACTGATCTCACCAACACAAAGCTCTCTAGGCACAACACACCAAGCAGAAGATGACAGACACCTACCGGCAAATTCAACTTAATTGCATCAACAGGTTGGTAGAAAGGCCAAGCAAACTGATGCTTCCACAAGGTCTTCACCACAACATTTTGCATATATTGCAATTGGTTGGTCTTTCTTCCAGGCTTGTTAGGATTAGTAACCTCTGGAGGCGGCGGATTCACGGGGCCCTGAGGAGCCTGGATCGCTGATGTGACTGTCGACATTTTCCTGCTCTTGCTCTCACTCGCTGTTACAGCAGCAGCAACAGGGAGATCTTCTTTCTTCCTTTATGCTCCCTGAACGGGACTGACATCCCATTTCCAGGGTCCAACCATACAACCTAGAGCAAACTAGAGGAAGAGGACAATGTGTAAATACAGATACTTGAAGAAGGCAAGTTAAGACAATTCTACTGTTCACAGTGTTTGAACTCAGGCTCTTTATCCCATTGGCTTTGTTGCCTGTAACACACTTTATCTTGATGATGGGCACAGTTCAAGACCCAAGACACAGCAGGATAGCAATTCCTAAATTCAAAGCCTGCAGAGAGACAGTGAACTTGATGGGACTAGTTCTTGCTTTATCTGGCTCAGAGAGCATCTTTATGTCAAGAAAACACTTGGGGCAACCTAAGAATATGGTTAAGGAATACAGTTAGGGTGCAATGCAGACTCCCATGAATGCACTGATCCAAGCTACTAAATCCATAGCTTCCAGCTCCATGTAAACTGAACTGCATTGTCTCTAGACCCATGATGGCTGGCACTGAGTCAGCTCACAAGTCTCTACTCTGGTGCAATGGTTAGGCTAAAATCCCATAATCAAGAGCAGATGACAGCTGCCAGAGGACCTTGATCCAGGGAAATAGAAGAAGGGGCAGAGGGAAGTGCTGGGAACTGCTGTGAGTGAAAGGTGTCACTAGAAACAGCCTAACTTGTAGTGATCTGCAGTTTGAATCTCATGTGTTGCTATGCCTCTTACAATGTGTACCTGACTGGTTATGATTTAGTTTTGTACCAATGTTTCAAGATACAGGCTCAATATAAATAGTAATTGATGTTATATCCCTGGCTAAGAGAGCCCTGTCATGTTCTCTCTTAAAGATACATATGAAATACAGGAGAATACATAAATTGCATTATTGTATTCTGGTTTTCCCCAGCAAACTGTGGGGTAAAAATAGTCCAGTATCACTGAGCCTTGTGTACCATATGGTAAACAGCTTTGCTATGTCATCTTCCATAAACACTGGATATTTCAACTCACATCAGGACTGCAGCTACTCTTCTCATGGCAAACAGACCACAAGCACTTTCTAGAGGCAAATTATTTCAAATAGGCTTAGAAAGCCACACAAATACTCTCACTGACATATGCTGCTTGAATCTACAGAGAAACATGAGCAGAGACAGAAGCTGCAGCAACACAGGAAGGAGAGAGAGCATTAAAACATCCCAGGAAAAAAAGAAAAACCTCTGCTTTGATACAGCCCTAATCATCTCTACTGAATATCTGGACTAAATATAGAACATCAACTTAGCCTTTGAGTTGCTGATTAGATGAAGGCAAAAAGTAAACACATACCTAACTTGGGGGAATTTTACAAAAATAGATGTGTACAAAGAGATCTGCAGCAGAGAGGGAAGATGGTTAAAAACCTAAACCAAAGCCCTGTATGAGCACATGTGCTTATGTGTGCAGGGAACAGACAAGTCCAGTTATGATGCTGCCACCATTTGTCCATGAAACCCACTATATTCCAAGGATGTAGAAAAAGCAGGGATGACAGGAGGATTTTCTTGTGCCATGTATTTGAGCACAGATCCAGAATCAGGCCTCTGGTCCCTGTTCTTTGATAACTGAAGAGTCCAGCTTAGATCAGAAAGGACTAGTTCCTCATCTGATCATGCTGGTGGTGCTGCTGGTGACAGGCAGGGTGATCACCAAGCAGCCAAAAGGGATTCTGGTATCCTCTGGGCAAGGAATTTCAAAACTAGGATGTTACTTGAGATTTCAAATTAGGAGAAAACCGGAGAAGTGTTTTCTCCTGGTGTTCCATCAAGTCCAAGCAGCAGTAGAAATATTGCAAAATTCAATCTTCAGATTGAGGGGGGGAAATTGACAAAGAATTAAAACTAAAAAAGCTAATTAGGAAGTTTCACTCAGTCTCCTTCTGGGGAGCTCCCTGCATGGATTTCAGACCCCAAGGTCCATGAGCAACATCCATCATCCAAGAATACGCAGCACTGGCTGCAGGCCCCTGGTGACCACCACTGAAGCATTTTGTTTGCTGCCTTCTTGATTAACAAACTGAATCCAGCACAAGGATTGAGGGGAAATAAGACACCCACAGAGAGCAATTCCTACTGCTAGAGAGCATTTCAGTCACAAGTTTGAAACTATACAGTGTAACTTAAGTCTTCCCTTTAAATAACCTAAGGCTAAATATGATTCCCTTTTAATTTGAATTTTCTGATGTCCTCCTACCTCTCAAACTCCATTTGATAAGGGGTTTTAATTAATTTTTATTAAATCCCAGAACTGTAATTCAAAAAACCACAGATACAGCTCCTGTCTCTCTCAGACTTTCTCTCTGACTTAAGCCAAGGTGTTCAGTATCTTCACACCACAGCTCCCCCTCTGTGCCACAGAGATAGTGGGAGCTCCTTTGCTCCCTTCTGTCTCCACCCAGCAAACT
Organism: Neodrepanis coruscans; assembly: GCA_013400695.1. Taxonomy (NCBI): domain Eukaryota; kingdom Metazoa; phylum Chordata; class Aves; order Passeriformes; family Philepittidae; genus Neodrepanis; species Neodrepanis coruscans. The sequence goes on along the minus strand of VYZS01078508.1, from coordinate 34,373 downwards.
GTTTGGGGCAGGCACTGCCTCTCCACATGCACATTTGATCCTCCAGCTTAAACAAGGCTTGTACAGTCCACATAAAAGAAGGATGTAACAGTCATTGGTGACACAACTCAGAAAGGATTTTAATTAAGAACATTACCAAAAGAAGGAGGGGCAGCACCATGACAGCCAGCTGAGGCAGTCCCTGGACAGCTGATCCTCTTTAACTTAGATGCTCCAACTCACTGGTTATTACACCCAAAAGTGGCTACAAACCTCTTAGCAGCACTGGCATTTAAATGCTGGATCCTGCAGCTGAAAAACAGGAATAGCTACCTGGGCTATCTTGGCATCACTGGAAATACCCATCCTGCCATAAATACAGCTTTAAATTGCATGTGCCTCACTGAACCTTTAACCCTTGGTCCACCAGCTTCCTCATTATTTGCTGGGGAAGCTGTTTTGATACTGGATCACTCAATTTTTAATACTAAAATTTGTTTCTATAGCCATTCCTGTAAAGTTCCTGCAAAGCTTTTTAAAAATGTAAAAAGCAGGACTATGATGAATTTGGAAGATGAGGCTGAAAATGCTTTGAAAATGTCCAAAAATCAGTGATACTGAATTCAAGAGGTCATGGCCCTGCCAGAGAAATGTACTAGTTGTGAGGCATCACTTATCAAATGAGGAAAGTGAGAGTCATGACCATCTGACTTCCCAAATTCCCACACAAATCATCCAAGAGGACACTTAAGTAGACTCATACACACAAAAATTAAGCAAGTTAAACAAACTGTCCCAAAACTACAAGTAGAATTGAAATACTCAGCTCTATTCTGAGCACTTCAGCACCTCCTGAAGCTGCACCAGTATCAATGAATATTTAAACTACTAGGGAGCCCTGTTGTGATCCAGGACATTACTGTACAAGATACTGCAAAGACTGCCAAAACCAGCCCTGGCAGAGACATCATGTACACCTTCCAGTGAGGGGCTAAGGTTGGACTTCTTTTAGCCCTGGAGTAATAACATCTTGAATTTTAACTTTTAAATCTCTACTTATCCTGCTCCTCAGGCCTGCAATGTTAAAGTAGCAGAAGCTCTTCTTGATTTTTCTGGCTGCACAAGTACATTTTTGATATTACTAATTTAAAGCCTGCTCTAAAGTGCTGTCACACACCACGAGCAAACACTGCTTCCCACATTGAGCATTTCTCCTCCTTCTTATTCAGTCTCAGATGATAATTAAAAGCAAACCCCAAACCCTCAAATAAATCTTGCTTCTCTGAAGTTTAAGTCTGTCCTTTTGTGCTAAGTTGCAACCTCAGCGTGGCATCCAACAAGGGCTTGGGATTTGGCACAAACCTCAGCCAAACCAGTCATCAAAAAAGCCCAGCCAGGTTGGAAGGATTTTTTTTTCCCCCTTTTAAACTTTTTTCTTTCATTGAGCTGCTTGCACAGGTCAATCAGTGGAGAGACAGCTGGCACGAACAGAACATGTTAATAATTCCCTGTACTAGCAGGGTAACATTTTAGTCGGCTGCTGCAGCCCACAGACTGTCTGCAGTGGTGGGGACTCTTTTAGAAGCAGCTATAAAGCCCCGTGAGGTGTGTGCTGTGCCAGCACTCCTGCTGCCCCAGCTAACGGCCCTGCACTTCCTCTGGCACTGCCCAGCACTTAACGGATGGCTGTTCAAGCAGGACCGGATGGCATTTGTTTTGATTGCAAAATTAGAAGGTAGCAAGCTTTATGTTAGCAAGAGAGCTCAACAGCTTCTTTTTTCCCTTCCCTCTCTCCCTGGTATAGTACCTCTGGGTAGTTACTTGGACGCTGATCAAAATCTGGCGCAGCTCCAGCCCAGCCAGAAAACAGCGACATAAATCTTCCCATCAGGGAAAATTATCAAGTTTAAGAGATGTTCCTTGACCTCATCGTTATCTCCTCGTTAGTATTTACATTACAGTAGCACATGGAGCCTGTGCAGAGACCAAGGTCCCTCAATACTCTGCACTCTGCAGACACAGAGCACGATCCTGTTCCGACCTCAGGGACCTGGAGCTCACAACTCACACTTGACACCCTGGTGAGGTGACTTGCCCAGGGCCACGCAGAGAGCTTGTGGCAGAGCTGAGAGCAGAGCCCTGAGCCTGGGGTAGTGCCTGGCCCTGTGTTCATTACCCAGCTTGTCAGGGAAACAGCCCCTCCAAAGCAGCACTGCTCACACAGGCGTGAAAGGCAGTGGCTGAGCCTTTCTAAGGTAGGATGGAGCCAGCAGGGCAGCCAGAGGAGGCGTCCTCAGGCTGCTACTCCAAGTATTGCTCCCCCTCAGCAGCTTCTTGCAGCTTCTTTCCTTCAGTCCCTTCTTCCCCACACCAGCAATAGCTGGAAGTTTGGTCAGATTTGCCAACACATGATTCTCTCCATCTCAGAGAAGCAGCTCAGCCATGATCATTCATGTTGCCAAGACTTTCTCTGCAGGAGGGGTTTGGCAATACTACTGAACCCCAAAACAACCTTCAACTCAGGTAAGATTATTGTTTGAATGCTGCACCCATTTCATACTATGGCTGCAGAAAGTAACACCATCACTCCTCCAGGCCCTTCAAAAGGAAACAAAGCTGGTGGATGCCCTCCTTTTCCTTCTCCTCTATTTTCCCTTCACAGTTTGATAGAGGAACTGAATTTCAGGAGCTTTTACTACCCACTAACACCACGTCAGTAGGGATGTTCTCTTTAAACCCAATTTGAGACCAAGACTTGAGGATAGAAGAGTTGTTTTATCACCCAACACTGTCCTGGCAGACACACACACACTACATACAAAGTGCCACCCCCTCAAGACATGGGGATGAAGCACTTACTTGGCTTCACTGCAGGATCTGAAATTTGGCTTGTGAGTGTGCCACTGTGGCACACTGCAACTTCACACTCTGAAAGCTGTCCTTGTCTCCCAAATCATTAATTCCACACATCAGAGATTTGCTTTTCATGCACATTACATTGAGCACCGCCCTAATAACATCCTGGGACTGGGAGATGTCCTGAACTTACCTCTGCAGGAGGGAAGGAAAAAGATCACAGCAGATTAAGTCAGTTACCTGGCTTTTGACTTGGTTAGTTTAATGCTCATCAGATTATGCAGATGGATTTCCCACCCTTGGTCTCTCCTTGGCTATTACAAGAGCAGGTGTTTCCTCAGTAAGGAGCCAGTGGGTTCCCAACCAGTAGGTAGGAATCAGTCAGAACTGGTAATTTCAAGGGCCTCCAGATCTGATACATATTTGATGCTCCCTGCAAATCACACTGCTTTTAAGGTGTCTCATATCATGCCTTCCAACTCAAGGGTACACAAAAGTCACTTTAATAAAAGCACTGGAGACTTTTATAAACAGTATTAGGCATCTCCAATAAAGTGCTGGTCTTTCTGATAATTAAAGGCAATTGATATTTAATTAACTGATAATTAAATTCTCTTCCCCCAAGTTGCCAATGCCACGGGAAGCACCTTCTGATCAAGAATTTAGATGCAGGTCACATACCTCCTGTAACACAAATCATATGGGGCTTGACTGCTTTCTAAAGGCTGTGGGTTCAAGTGCAGGGGGTGATGCTTCACACTAAAACAAGTTCATTTTCATAGCTTTGAACTGGTTTTTGAGAACAGTTTTAAGTGACCAGTCTCAGTAACGGATTAGGTATGGTTGACCTTGCTTTGCATTAGGGAGGACAGAATGACCTCTGGACACCTCTTGCAGCTCTGCTTTTTGTGGTGCTCTGAAAACACTGGAGATGAATTTGAACTCAGACATATGTTGGTTTTGTGCAAGCTCCTGAGTTACACAGTTTTGTTAACAAGGCTAGAGGAGGAAGGGAAAGTGTGAGTGGTTACAGAGCTCACTCTGCATTGGATTCCTGACTGAAAGAGTTCAGCTTTGAGACTGACTCTGCAGTAAGGACTGGACTGAGATGGCTCAGATAAAACTGAACTGCACTTGCAAAAAATCTGCCAGGAGGTACTTCAACAAATTAACTGGACGATCTATAATGAAAAAGTTAACAAAAGCTTAGTTGTAATAAATAAGCCTCTATGAGACGTTTCAAAGTAGTTGGAACACATGGTGGCTTGCACATCCACACTCTGGAAAGGCAGAGTCAAATCACCAGCATGGGAATGTGTAGGTACTTCACAGGAAAATGCTGGTAGTTGTGTCTCTCGCAAGAGACACCAATTACACCTTTATGGCAATGGGGAAAAAAAAAAGGTTGAGCTGTTTCATAAGAGAGATTTGGCATAGAAAGGGAAGTTTTTAGGATAACCACATGTCTGGGCAGAGTCTGCTCGTGCCATTTCTTCCCAGAGGGGAAATGGTGGAGATGCAACAGAATTACCTTGTGTGACCCACAGGGCTGAACCCACATCACCTAAACAGGGGCAGAGCCAGAGAGAAGCCAGACAGCAGGGAGTCAAGGTTTACAGAGAAAGAGGAGAACCTGTTTCAGAGCATCTCTCTTTTTCAGTTCACACTCATTTGGCAATTTCTAGCACTTGCAGGGGTTACTGCAGTCCCCCAAGAGCCCACGTGCAGCAGAAGCCCTGCAGCCTTGGACATAAGGCAAAAAGGAAGTGCTGGGAAGGTGCTGGCACAAGGCCACATACCATACAAGCTCTCAACATGTCAGGAACAGGATGGTGGTGGGGGCAGGGGACCTCATGGAGGCAGGAACGTGGCTGAGGGCACATTGGAAGTATAGGACAAACCACAACACAGGCAGCAGCCCAGTCCTGTGTGATTCAGGAACCACTTTAAGCCTGATCCTGCAAAGTGCTAAGCAACCTTCCCCTCTTGATAAGCTGCACAGTCTCTGTCAGTTCCTTGCCACAGAGGGTTTTGCAGACTTATCACCTACAAGATACAACTAATTGGTCCATCAAGATAAATCTCTTTCTATGGAAGACTTAGACAAACTCAACCTCTCCAAACTTTCTGGCTTCTCTGCCTGGGTCAACCCCCTTTCCAGCTGACTGTCAGTGAGAGCTGAAATGACAAAGGAGGTTCAGTGCTGGAGATCTGGGGCTGGAGAATCTCATCAGACTGATCAGACCTGTGGGTGCTCCCACCTTCACAGTTACAATAGCTGTGAGAGCTGAGGTACTTCAAGACCCACCAGAACCACAAATCCATTTGCTCACTTGTGTTTGAACCATGGTCACCCTTTCTGAGCATCCTTCATGTCAGAATCACAACTTCTCTGAAAGTGGGAGACAAATTTTGTGTCAGGTTGATGATCCTTCAGTCTGAACTTGCTTGTAACAGACCTCAGTGGCAGGGAATCTCTGAATTCCTGCTTGCCCACCACCCATCAGGCAACACTGCCACAGCACCTCAACCAAAGGAGGAAAATGTCCCTTGCTGAGAGCTGAGAGCTGCTAAGAAGAAACCATAGAGCTAAAAGTCCAGGAGCAACAGATCCATCCTGGACACACCACCAAAGTGACAAGCAGCAGGCTGAGGCTGTTAATCCTTTTAGTACTGGAAGATAATGCTGAATAGTCTTAACCTGATACTCAGACAGCCTGGGGCTCCTTCTGCTTACATTCCTTCAGGAAATAAAATCAGTGAGAAGAAATAGATACAAATACTACAAAATTGGTGGGAAAAAATAGATACAAATACTACTGAGCAGATAAACTGCAGGAGGAAACAGGCACCTAATCTTCACCCACTGGGAGAAAGAAAAACGTAGAGAAAGCCAGGAGAAAGGAGGAATGAACTAAGTGAGGAAACAAAAGTTAAAGCTTCCCATTTCAAGCAGTTTGAAAATGTGACTGACCACAGGCTGTTGTTAAATGCTGGGTCATGCACACTCAGTCTACTTTTCTGAACTACAGACTAGAGAACCAAACCCCTCCTCCTTCAAGGCTCTGCTAAATCCCTTCAGTTCACCTATTGCTTTACCCCCACGACTCATCCAACAAGTGTTACTGCCAACGACTCATCCCATGACTCCAGAAAACACTTTTGCCAATTTCAGGTCAGCAAATCACATTTCAGCTGAATGATTAAAAATATCCAAACAACCAAAATAAAACAACCAAACCCCCACACACACACACACTCTGGCACTGACCCAAGTTTCAAGTGATACGTGCACAGCAGCAGCATTCAGGTACAGCCAGTAAAGCTGAACGTGGCAACACCCGCACAGCCTTGGGAACTCCTAATGGGATTATTGTACGTCTACACCCTCACAGGGTTCTCATTTTCTGCTTTTTAAAGGATGTGATCTACACAGTTAAACATTTGTGTTCTGGAAAAGAATCAGCCCTTCCCCTTTATAATCAGAATATGGTGCTCTCATGTACTTTCACAGCAGAAGGAAAATCCTCAAGCTCCCTCTGTTTGATTCAGTGTATGATGAATAAATTACACATCCTCTTTCCACAACAGGTTTTATCATGATTGTTTCTTTTTTTCTGCACTTCGAATTCCAAAAAGAGAAATTATTGGACACAAAGCCTTTCGAAGAAAAGTCTAAAAAATAAAAGAAAAAGCCACAAGAGCTCGACTGCTTCCCTGCTGGGCAGAGCATCTCCAAGCATCTGCTGTACCTGCACAGAATCACACACAAAAAAAACCCCAGCTACAAACCCTCCTGGTATCACCTCAGCTCAGTTCTGACAAGCCCTGCTGCAACCCTGTCAGTTCCCCACTTGTAAAATGGGGATATTAATATTTCCAATGACATCCACAATTAAAGTCATTAGTCTTTTCCCATGCATTTATACATTAGTTCCTTCTCAGTGTTAAGGCTGTACTTAATAATAAGGGAAATAAAAGAAGCAAGTGCACAAAGGAACCTGTATTTACAGGATGCTCAAATACCATCACCTGGGATTCTGGAAACAACTTCTTTACTAAGTACAACCCTAATTGTCATTGGAAGAAAGTGCAAAGCTGAAACTGCCATCTGCTTTATCCCCTTCCCCACACCACAGTGCTCTTTAAACACATTTCTAAAAGATGAACTACAACACCCAAGAGATCCTTCGTGGCACCTGTTAAGGAAGGAGGTTTAGATACAGTTAAATTCCATTTCCAGCTGAGTTTAAGAGGGCTACATGGAACAGGAAGATTACATCCTCTTAATGGAACTAAGTACAAAAAGTACTCTGAGCAAAGTATAAAATACAGAGCCCCACAAATAGCTCTTTATTCCTCTCTGTTACCTATTTAAAGGGTTGTTTTCTGCTCTGTGTACCTAATAACCTACACTGCAATTCTCCCTTACACCACCAGTATTGAAAGGCCATATATCAGCATTATTAATATCATTTACAATTGCTACAGATGTTATCCTTAGGGGCAGCCCCATGCAGACATCAACAGACTTCAAATAAACAGACACAGATCCTTCTGTTAACTTGTTAGAAGCATTTCACTGTACACAGCAGAACCAAAGTGAGTCATTAGAGAAAACACCTTCATCAACAGCCATCCTTGTCCACTTCTTGTGCTCCAACACTTTCTCTTACTTCACTTTTAAATTTATTTTGATATATTTAAATGACTAGCTCTACTATTTGGAAGAAGAACAGATCCATTTCAGGAGGAGAAGCATTACAAGTGTAGTAAGGACAGATGAGCTGCCACTGGTTTAGATCATGCTCTGGGTTTATAAGTACAGCACTGCACCTTTCCCATGCAAAGTCTGCCTAAAAATCAATAGATGACACTCAAGTCAGTTTAAGGAGATCAGAATGAAATGAAAATGATTGAATTACCATGACATAAATATACTGCTTGTTAGCTGAGCCACAGTAATGTCATACCTGGTAATGGGGTGCACCCACCAAGGTAATTATTGCAGTTTTGCTGACAGAGCAGCAGCCAGCTACAAAAATTTAAGACCCCCACTTGTTCCCTGTGCAAGCTCCCAACAACTTGGCTTTATCTGTTTCCAAACCCATTGAAGTGCCTGGTGTTTGAACAAGTGTGTTGTCCCAGAATAACTCAATGTGTTAACTCAAAGCAAACATAGTCACACAAGTGCAAAAGGCTGTGTGGGGTCTACTATTTCTGATGAAAAGTGATTTTGCTAAGCTTGGGTAGATCCATACACTTGCTCAGCTCTGCAAGGATGTTCCAGGTCAGCTGAGGTGTGAACAAACTGCGATAACTAAGCTGCTGTCACTCCCTGAGAGAGCATCAAAGCAATTTTTCCACTGTCTGAGTTTATGCAGCTGATTTAAACCCCCAAACAGTCCGCAAGAAAGACTTTAAAATCCAAATTTTTCCCTATTACCCCTCCCTATGCAGAGAGCAGAGGCTGCTGAATCAGGAAAAGAAAGGAAGGTGCTCCCTGCTGTCCAAGACAGCCAAGGAACTCTGCTCAGGGCAGGACAGGCTCCTCACAGGAGGAGCTCAGCTTCCCCAGCACACCTTCTGCTGAGAGCACCCACAGCTTAGAACAGATAAGCCCTAAACTGCTCAAAGCTCCTGCATATGGATGAAGTTCAAGTCAAAGGAAGTGTGACCGGGACAGTGTGGATACAAGTATCCCAGTTTTTTCCCACGTGGCTTGTTCCTGCCCAGGAAAGGAACACACTGGCTGACTTGCAATAGCCACACTCAGCCAAGCACTTACTCCAGGAAAAACTTGAAGGAGCATGACTTCTCTCACAGGGCACCTTGAAAAACTCCACTTCAACACTATTTCACAGACCCTACCCAACAGAAAAGAGCAATGCTTTCCAGTAAGGAGCAGCATTCTCCACAAAGCCCAGACACAATTCTTGCACACACAGTTCAGAACACACACACATGTGCTCAGCTTACCATTCTCACTACAGCTCACAGCACAACAGGGCTCCTAAACCAGCCTTGGTAAGCAAAAAGGCAGCTACATCCTACATCCCCTCCCAGCAAAAAGCTCTGGACTGCAAACTCTGCACTCCCTTAAAGCCAAACCGATTGCCCAGGGCTGATTTATCTTGGCAGAGCCACAGGAGTGGGTTGTGAGAAAGGGTGATCCCCAACCAGGCACCCTCTGTGGTGTTATCCTTGTGTAAGTTGAGCAGTTAAAAAGACAAATTTTATAGAAGGAAAAACGTGCATNTCCTGCATATGGATGAAGTTCAAGTCAAAGGAAGTGTGACCGGGACAGTGTGGATACAAGTATCCCAGTTTTTTCCCACGTGGCTTGTTCCTGCCCAGGAAAGGAACACACTGGCTGACTTGCAATAGCCACACTCAGCCAAGCACTTACTCCAGGAAAAACTTGAAGGAGCATGACTTCTCTCACAGGGCACCTTGAAAAACTCCACTTCAACACTATTTCACAGACCCTACCCAACAGAAAAGAGCAATGCTTTCCAGTAAGGAGCAGCATTCTCCACAAAGCCCAGACACAATTCTTGCACACACAGTTCAGAACACACACACATGTGCTCAGCTTATCATTCTCACTACAGCTCACAGCACAACAGGGCTCCTAAACCAGCCTTGGTAAGCAAAAAGGCAGCTACATCCTACATCCCCTCCCAGCAAAAAGCTCTGGACTGCAAACTCTGCACTCCCTTAAAGCCAAACCGATTGCCCAGGGCTGATTTATCTTGGCAGAGCCACAGGAGTGGGTTGTGAGAAAGGGTGATCCCCAACCAGGCACCCTCTGTGGTGTTATCCTTGTGTAAGTTGAGCAGTTAAAAAGACAAATTTTATAGAAGGAAAAACGTGCATTTTTTCAATACAGGTTGTGTTTGGGTACGACAGGAGAGTCAAGTCACACCAAGTGCATCTCTGTCAGTGCAGGAGTCCCCTGCACAGATGGCAGTGCAACTGTGCCACTGAAATGCTCTAAGTGCAAACTTCAAGACAGGAACAGCTCTCAAGGAAAACTGCAATCCTTTCCTGTCTCTGCTTCTCTCTTTTTAAAGGAAAGACAGCAGCAAATAGGATCATTCTCAAAGCAAACCAGTATCAATCACATCTGAGTCTGAAACTTGGAGCTTGAAGATAAATGGATCAGTTCAGACAGGGCATTTTTTTCCAGACTAGTCCCACAAGCACATAGATTTCACTTCAGATTTTCTTTGCTAAACTTGTTGCAATGCTGTTGGAGAGGAGAAACTCAAGCTCTGGTCCCAGGAAAGAAGAAAACTCCTCTGCCCAGGTTATTCATATTGCTGAAATATTTCCAACTGTGACAACATCTGCTGAAAAGAGACTGAGGCCTGGAAAGGCACAAAAGGAATCCAAAACAGAAGTGTTTCTTCAGTCAGTATATTATCAAGAAGAATTGGAAAAAGACTACCAGAAAAAGCAGCACATTATGGAGAATTCCCACACTGCTCTCCAGAAGAATTTACGTCCTTCCAATACCAGCTTTAGCAACAAGTGGGTTAAAGAGTTACTGTGCCCCAAAGAAAGTCGTTCACCTCCAACAAGCGACAAAAACACACCAAAGCCGCAGTAAGATCCTGTGGAATGAAAAGCTCGAGATGCACAGATTCTTCCAAAATGTCCTGACAGCTCAGTGAGCCAGCACAGCACACAATGGCTCCCTCCTAATTCCCAGAACTCTACTGCTTACAACGGTGTTCTGGGTTATTACTGAAGAATAATGTGGCAATTTAAAAAGAAACAGAACAAACCCGAAGAAAGCCCAACACCACACACAACAAAACAAAACATATGGCTCATAGTAATGATTGGGAAACCCACTGTGGATTAATGAATTTTGTAAATTAGCAAAGCAGGAGCAACCAGGATTAAAGAGAAACAAGCAACAATGCTCAGATGCAAAACACTCTTTGTTCATTTATTTAGCAAAGCGTAGTTCTGTCTGTGCTGAGCGCACCTGATAGCTTACCAAAGGAGACAGAGTAATATATTTTGTAAAAGTAATTAAGCCTTTGAAACATGAGACCTCACTACATCACTCAGCTGCTGCCGAGGAGAGGGATTTGACTCCCGGGTTGTTTGTGCTGTCAACAAGAGCGATCAGGCTCCCAGATTACTCCAGGGAGGAGGAGTGAGATTCTAGGAGTGCAGCAGGGCTTGGCTGGAAACCCACACCCCACTGCACAAGTGCCTCCCCCCCAAAGTGAAGAGGTAAATATTAAGCAGCATCTTTCAGAACTTGTACCAAGACGTGCCTGTAAAAAACTATGAGAAGCCCCAGCCTTCACCAGGGCAAACTGCTTTATCTGTGTGCTCTGCCTTTGGTCTCACAGGGGAAGAGACCCTCAGCTCAGGCAGGTTGGATGCCTGGCCTGCAGGAAAGGTTTGAGGATACCTCTGTTAGACTCCCTCCATTTTAGGAGAGGACTGAAGGGTAGAGCTTTAAACACACAGTTCTTAACTCGGGAAAGAAACATCTTGCAAGACTATTGAGAGAACTGTGATTTAAGTCCGTGTACCCAGTGCAAAGAAACAACCAGCTACAAAACCTGGTGAAATACCTGCACTTGCAGACACTAAAAAACCCCCAGCACTGAAAGAGCAACACTGCCCGGGCTCACTTACTGAGCTGGAACATCGGACTTCAATATGCTTTCCCTCCAAATATTTTGTTTAAACGACAAGAACTAAAAGTTTTTGTAAGCACTTCGGTGCTTAAATGACACAAGTTTTATTTCCAGAAGCCTGGTTTTCATTCGAAGATAACAGAACTAACACTCCACAGTCAGTTTTGAAAACAAACCTCAGACATTTCACATCGCACGTGCATTCTTTCCTAATTTAAACCCTGCCTGCATAGGTCTCTACAACTGAAAAGCCTTTCCCTGGAACAGCTACTGTCTCAGCACTGAAGACAATATTGCAATCAAGCTTATGCTGGAACATTGTATAAGACTGTTACCCCCTGCCCAACCCTTTTATTAAACATTGTCTCAAAACACCAAATACAGGCTTGAGCGAATATTTTTATCCCGTGCGGACTAAAGAGAAAGAAATACACAATCTTGGCATTTTTTTTCTTTCCAAAAAGGAAGGCTTTGAGGTCAGGAGTTACTTTGTTTCAGCAAGAGCCTCCCAGCGTATTATTAAAAGCTCTCAAACTTCTGTGCTAACAAAATGAGACACCCAGCAGTCTGATAGTGCTGTGATCTGCAGATCAGGAGGCAGGACTTGCATTCACAGCTCACTCAAGCACTTGCTTGTAAGCAATACGGGTCGTGGCTTTTTTTTTTTTTTTTTGCTTGTAAAGCAACCAAACTGCTTTGGGGTTTTGTTTGTTTTGATCGGTGCATATTTATTCTTCACTTCTCACCCAAATACTGCAGCACATATGGTAGTCACCAAGTCCCCTCTAATACCTTGACTTAGCACTGTGTGAATTAGAGACAACAGGCTTTTTTTCAGCTTTAAAACTAAATTACCAGTTCCATGCAGACACACCCCCTCAGCACACTCACATACACTGAGCACATTAAAAATACTAACAAGCATATTAAAAAAAAAAATGATTCCCTATTCCCAGCAAGGAACAGCAGGTGTGCTTTGCTAATTGTGTCAACTCCTAACCTACTATTATTTACCAGTGTCAGGGAACTCACGATGTAAAAAAAACACCAACCAAAAAAACCCCAAAACACAAACAAAAAATCCCCAAACACATAAAAGTTCGAAATATTAGTGAAGCCGTCATATTTGCTCATCCAAACGAGTTTATTTTAGTAACTTTTTACTCCCGAAGACATCAACAGAAAGGAATATCCACACTATGGGACTGTCACAGAACATTTAACACGAACATTACAGAACGCATCCTCCACGTTGTCAAAAGTCAATTCTGTAGAAATACCTTCTGAATTCACACCCTGCAAGACCCAAGCACGTAGTTTAAGGACGCACAGAGCCCCGCGACCTGAACACTACAGCTTTGTTTGAAAGTGAAACCAAGCAGGCTACAAATAATGCTCTATCCCCAGCGCCCAGGGAGGTGCCAAACCCGAACAAGAAGTATAAACGGAGGAGAAGAACGGCTGAGTTTTGAAGTTTTACATTTTATTATCGGCAGCATTATTTATAGCATGACACTTCTATATATAAATCCACGATCTGCGTTTCTTTTTACACCCAGAAAGCATATCAAGTTTAGGCAACGAACCCTCGGGGTTTCCATTTATTTGCAAAACTTTGGTAAACACCGGATATTTACGCGAGCGAAGCAGCTGGATACACACACACACACACACACAGAGACACAAACAAACGCGTGCGGACGCGGACAACACGCGCAACGCGCACTTTCCAAGCCCGCTGCCTGCTCAGACCTTTTTCCAGCTCCCAGGCCAGCGGCGGGGCCGGGGAAATGGCCGGAGCAGGCGGGCGCTGGCCCAGGGCGCCGAGCCCCGCGCCCCGCTCCGCACCCGAGCACCGGGGGCTGCAGCCTGTCCAGTCCACCCCCCTCCGCGATTTTATTTTAAATTTTCTTTTTTTTTTCCCCCTCCCCCTTTTTTTTTTCTCCCTCCCTTTTTTTTTTTTTTTTTTTCGTTGTTTGACCCCTTTCTTTTTAAGAGCGCCCGCAGCCCTCCTTTTTCCTCGCCCCTAATTTTCCCCTTCAAAAGATGGCGGGCAGAGAGAGCGAGCGAGGGAAAGCGAGCGAGGGAGAGAGAGAGAGGGGGGAAGAAGAAGAAGAAAAACAAAAAGCCAAAAAAAAAAAAAAAAAAAGGAAAGAAAAGACAAGGAAGAAAAGCCCGTCCTGCGTTGGGGCGCGGGGCTCGGCGGGGCCGCAGCTGCGCCCGGTCGGGGCGTCTTCGGGCGCTCGGCGAGAAGGGGAGGGGGGAACAGAAGATGGAGAAGAAGCGGCAGAAGAAGAAGAAGAAGAAAAGGGTGGGCAGGAGCGGCGGGGCCGGGAGGAAATCAATGGCCAGGCTCAGCCAGCCCCGCCGCGCTTTGTTGCATTGTGGCGGCGCACAAAGGCTGCGGGGCCGCGGGGAGCGACGCGGGGCTCTCGCAAGAAGAAGGAGCAGAAGAAGAGAGGAGGGAGAAAAAAAAAATCATAATAATAAAAAAAATCAGCATTGGCCTTTCCCAAGTGGGTTTTGCTTTCCTCCCCCTTCTTCCCCGGCCCCCCCTCCCTCCAGAAACCATGGCCCAGTGCTAGCAATGCACACCCAAGCATCTAACAAATAAAGGGAAAGATTAAATAGATTACTTTGCCCCGGCAGCTCCAGCAACGTTTGCCTTATAGTCCCTCCAGTTGCTCTTCTTTTTATCCTCGGCAAGGCAGTATAATAGATGCGCTACAGCGCCCGAGCGCTCATGCGCCGGGGCGCAAGGCCATGTGGGCACCGTAGTCCCGGGCCGGGCCGGGGGAGCGGAGGTGGCCTCACCCCGGACTACAAGTCCCGGCAGCCGGTGTGTGTGTCCCCCCCCCGAGTCCCCCGCGCCCTCCCCGGGCCGGCGGGCAGGGGAGAGGGACGGCCGGGGTGATGCCCCGGTCAGCGGCGGCGGGTCCGCGGCGGGGAGAACCCGGCGCTCGGTGCGGGCTGGGGGGGGACCCGGGAAGGAGCCGCGGGGAGGGGGCGGCTCGGGGTGGGGTGTCCCCCGCGCAGACATGGCCGGGGAAAATCCCTCTTTTCCACCCCCTCCTTCGCTCCCTCCCTCCCTTCCCGCTCCGCCCGCCGTTGCGCCTCCGAAGGTACAACAAGAGCCTTAAAAAGTGCGGCTGGAAACGCGGGACCCACGCGGGGACACGCGTGCTGGGGGAGGCCGAGTTTTAAATCACAACTTGCTCTGCCCCCCCCCTTTTTTTTTTGTGGGTTGTTGTTCGGGTTTTTTTGGTTTTTTTAAATCGCGGCTTGCATTGGGTAATGCGCTCTCACATTTATTACGCAACAACTAATACGAGCTGCAATAAAAATAGCCCGCCGCCAATGCACGCTGGAGTAGTAGCTGGCCAAAAAAAATCAATCACGAAAAAACCCACAACCCGATGTAGTTTGCACTGGTTGGTGCCTTTTATAATATTGTCAGCTCCCGAAAACAATAGAAATTAATCTGATGTATACAATAAAAACAATATAAATTCTACCAGCACCACCATAAAAGCATCAACAAACACAAGCACTGCTACAAACACTTCCAAGTAACAGAGCAACACAGCCCATGTCCTGAAGCAAATCCACAAATGCAAACAGAAGACAAAAAAAAAAATCATAACCCAAAATATGATTGAATTGCTGCAGAAAAAAAAAAAAAAGAACCATTGGAAAATAAATGAGGGGAAACAATTGAGTGCCAGCATGAAATAAGACAGAGTTTAAGGATTTCTCTGTGGACACTTGTGGCAGCAGAGGCTGCCACGCTGCCTGTACAGACAGCCACACTCTGATGCCAATTAATAAGTCAGTTTATTGTAACCATAAGGTGAAGGCAGTTTTACTAAAAGGCCTTATTTCCAGAAGATTAGCTTCAGAAAAACGTGAGCAACAGGAGTGAAATTTCTCCAGAGTTACGACCTAATGAGGAAGATTGGGTTTGTACAGGCAAGGGGACAGATGCTTATGGAAATCTCAGTTAGCCATGCTTGTGGCTGCCTCAGGATGGAATCAAAGGTGTGCATATGCCTCAACCAAAACCAGGAAAAAAAAGTGGGGGTTTTTGCAACTTCAAGGCTTGGAATTCTTTAGAATGCACTGTCCTGCTCCAGGACAAGCCTGATCCTCATGGAGTATGAATTCATGATTGCCATAACATACACAGACACCAAATCATGAGCATGACCAAAGAGCCCCTAAATGAAAACTGCTGGCACTCTAGGCTTGGAGGCTGGGAAATTTGGCAGCCTGCTGCTTTCCAAGGGAGGTGGCAGGAAGCAATAGGCTGAGCATTCATTATGAATTCTTGGAAAAACGTATGCCTTGCACTCCAAAGACTCATTTTCAGCTGAACCATAATCTGAAAGCTTGGTTTTTAAATGTATTTATATTTTATTTTGAGGCAAACTCCTGCAACAAAAATGTGTTGGCTGCAACATAAGACTTGGCAGAGCCATAAGGAACTGAAGAGGGGTTCTCTTAATGCAAAGTGTTCAGCAGCCCAAGCAACGTGCAAAGAGTGCAACAGGAGAGCAGAGTGAAATTGGGGAGCACAGGCAAAGAGGCAGAGACAAAAAAAGCCACAGAGCATGAACCCTGTGAGAACACAAAGCCCTCCAGGCTGCCAGGCCACTCACCTAACAGTCAATAAGCATCAATTTGATTGGAGTTTGAGCCTCACTGCAAGTCCACTTCCAAGAGTAGCTTGGCCACGAAGGGTGTGTCAAAACTGCAAGCCCAAAACAGTCTCCAGATACACCTTATCCTTCCTTATCTCACCCAGGGTGGGTGCAAGACAGTTTCATCCCAAATTGTTACGTTCATTATGCATCAGGCTGAACAGGCAAAACAATTCACATGAGAAACTGCCCCCAGAGACTTCACCACTATCAGTTTTCATACTGGAACACACCAGCCACTCACACCTCTACCTGTAGGTCTGCAAACCTGTGCTTGAAGAACCCCTGTGCATCCTCCAAGGGATTAGGAAAACAAACATATTTTGGGATCCCTAAAACCTTCCTTATGAAAGGCAATGAGTTTAGATAATGGTTTAGCCAAACAGGCACAGGCTGACTCAGTCTGAATAAGCCCCACAGGAGGTGCAGTGAAATCAAATCAGAACAATTCAAGCTCAATTTACCCAGCCCAAAGTAAAAGCACTTCGGCCAAGGAAAAGACAGTTGCAATCTGTAAATCCTGAACTGAGTTTGTCACGCAGTCTCCTGCAAAAACGTAACAGTCTGCCTCTTCTGAGGCACCTTAACAACAGCTTTTCTGCAAAATGCAAGACTACACAGCAGCTTTTGACTTCCTCCTGCTCCCCAAGCTCAGAGGAGCATCCAAGATTCACCCAAAGCCTCTTGATTGGCCTCTGTGGTCTCTTATGTTGCACCTCCAGTTACCCAATTAGTACCTTGTTAACGAACACCTGCCGTGCATTGATTCCTCCCATTGCAGCACTTTTAACCTGCAATAAACAGTGGCACCAACATCCTTCTCAGAAGCTTTGTGCATAGGCTTCAACAAGAAAAGTGTTGCTGGTGCAAAACCAGAGTGGGTTTTAGGGCTGTTAAACACTGGCAGTTTTTGCTTCTCTTGGAATCTTGATTCTTTTGAAAACAAGAGGGGATGGATGCTTGAATTTGTGGGGTGGATGAGTTTTGTGAGGACTGGTCACACCTAATGCCTTGTGTGACTGCACCCAACAGTATTTACAGGCATCAGGGGCTGCTGGGAACACTCATATGGAGCACCAATTTTTTTTTGACCTTTGCTGTAGGTACCAACTGCAAGCTTGTGATTTTTACCTCACCATTCAGTGCCTGTTTCACCATCAAAACCACAGTTCCCCACTCTGAGAGACCCCTTTGTTAGCATTTGCACTTGGGATTTCCAAGTGGGGAAGGCTGCTGAAGGGGTATGAATACTGCATTGGCATTGTGCTCTGCCCTCCAGCTCTGGACACATCCCTAGGCACTCTGTACATGCACATGAAAGGCTGATCTGAGCTCCACATGCCTGAAGGCAGCCAAATCTGGCCATTCTGACTGTTTTGTCAGCCATCAGCCACCATGGGCTCCAAGAGACCTCACACAGAAGCAGACTCACAGCAGCTGCTATCACTCCAGTGGATATTAGACATCACAAAAAGGGAATTTGTTCAATAACAGCCGTTTTGGGGGATAAAGAAATAATAGTGCCCAAATCGAAGATTGCTTAAAAAATGTGTAGTAAATGTCTGGGATTACATGATTCAGATCTTCCCAGTGGCAGGCAGAAGGGTGTTGAACACTAGGGGATAAATGCTCTTATTGCAACAGAGAGTCATCTTTTCCAATGATCTTCTTCACTGTAGTGGCAGGATTTCCTCGATTGAGTAAGTGCTATTCAGTAAGTTAAGGATGACAGGACTAGGGCAGAGGTTTGAAACAATAATTGCAGTTTGTTCTTCTCTAGTACCTTTCATCTGTGGAATTCACAACAATGCAATAATCCTCCTAACAGCTTTTGTAGGTAAGGAAATGTTATGACTCCTGGTTTTCAGCTGAGGAAGCTGAGAGGGAATATGATGATGGCAGAGAATCATGGGCAGAGTCAGAATTGGGGCTCAGCTCTTCTGACTCATTCTTTATAATTCTGGAAGCCTGGACACACCAGTTGGTGAGGCCACCCTGGCTCCCAGGAATCTGTCAGTGCCTGGACTTCTGTCTCTTTGGTATTCACCCTTCATCTGGAAATGGGTGAGCAGAGCACTCAAACAGAGAACCCAGGAGCCAGGATGTCTACAAGTCCCCAAAAGGCACATGGGATGGGAGGAAAGAATTAAGCAATCCAAGACCCAAAGTATCTTGTAAGTGTTCATCTGCAAAGAGAGTTTTGATTATGATCTAAATGGTGGTCTGGAGACAGCCAATATCCAATGGAAAGGTCCAGAATGTATTTAAATAATGTTCTTCCAGACTGGAAGTTCTCAAACCAGAGAAACAGAGATGAATGGCTTTCCCTGCAATGGACAGGAAGGGCAGGAAAAGCCCACAAAAATATTCTGTCTGATCTTGGTATGTCTCACCAGGATGCAGCTTTACTTGGAGGAGCTGGAGACTGGGATAGAGTGGGCTGAAATTGGTATGTATGGTAAAAGCAGAGCAAAGGCCTAAACTGTTGTGGGAGAGAAGAAAGGGACATGACCACAGAATTTGGGAATGGAAGAGAAACTGCCCAGCCAACATGGCTGTGTATCTTTGGCTGCAGTAGATATGTTTCTTTGGAAATCACCTGCATCTAAATGGTTTTGTGAGACATTCAGTGGGATGAATGAAGCCAGCACCTGCTGTTAGCACAGTGGTTTGCACAGGTAAGCAAACCTGTGAATAGTGGGTGCTACTGAGCTGGCAGTTTAAACCAACAGACACTAGAACATGCCAGAGTTCAGCTGGCCAAAGCTCTAAGGGATTCCTGTGTGTTTCCTTCTTTTCCTCCTGCCTCCTGGAGAGAATGGTACAGGGAAGCTCTTAACACTTTCAAACATCTCGATTTGTAAATTACAACAACAATATATTCAGATTTCACTAGAACTATTTCAGGGGTATGAGTCAGTTGTATTGAACTGTCCATTTGCTGTGGCTGCAGCCATTTGCACCAGCCAAGAATGAAGCTCCTGATCCACAGAAGTGCTGAGAACCTGCTGCTCCAGTTGAAGTGGCTGGGAGAGGCAGCCTGTCATCACGTCTGGCAGCCAGACCGTGTGTGACTCAGGCTGGGGCTCTCAAATCAGCAGCCTTTATGCATTAACTTGGCTGTGCCTTCCATTGGGGGGAATTTGCACTGAAGGATACACTTTGTAGGGCTCCAATCCTCTGGGAAGTCCTACCTGCTCTTCAAAAACACGGGCTGTTTCTTTACTAACAGGGAGTTTGATACATGCAGTGTTCAATGATATTATTTTGAAAGAAGTTCTTCAACTGTCATAGGTTCCTCATGCCTGGATTAAGTGTTTGTACACATCCCTCCCAGATCAGAATGAAGCCAATCCCACCTGCTTTCCACTGGGGTAAGATTTCCTAGTTTTAAATGAACAAATGTTGGCAGTAATGCAAGCAAAGCTCATAGTGTAGTGGGGGAGATAGAAATATCACCCTGGAACGGGTTCAGGGTTTGTTTTTAAATCCCAGAAGAAACATATGAATGTGATGTATTTGGGATTTAGAGAAAGCACCAACAGAGCAGCACATTAGGAACCACCCAGAAACAGCTTTGTGTCAGGGATCAGCTGCTCTTTAGAAGCCTGAAAGATGCAGCAGGTCTCTCATGAGTTCTTCCTCCCTGTTTCTTGAGCAGAGCGTAACACACAGCGAGTTTGTTTTGTGCTTCCTCTGTCTGTGAGAGGCCCAAGCAAATAAAAGTCTGAGCTGAGATTGCTAATTGTGCCAAAGCAGAGCTTAGTGCCTTATTACTCACCACTACAGATGTAAGCACGAGCTGGTTTGCAGCAGGCAGGTCTAAAGAGCAGGTCCAGTGTGTACTGAACTTAGTGGGAGCTTTTCCACAAACAATTTGGATCAAATCTGCAGGACTGGGTCAGTTCTGGTCTCGGTGGAACCTGTGATAAAATCATGTGTGTTATTCAGAGCAGGAGCCACGGCCTCAGCTATTCCTGACACCCTAAAGCCACACAAAGGGATCCCAATCTCAGCCACTCATGGACTATTCTTTCCCTTTCATCATTATGGGAAGCTGCTCTCCCCCCCCAAAAAAAACACCTCAGGCAGGTGTCTTTTCCAGTGCACTTGGCAGGTCACCAAGTTCAGGCTATTTTGAACCAAATGGAATGAAAGATTTTGTGAGGGAGAAGCCTGCCAAGCCCCACTCCTTTCCAGAGAGGGAATTTGGACAGATGTCACATCCTGCTGATCACAGCTGTAGCAGCCTGGCCAGGGGAGCAAGAAAGACCCTTACAGATGACTCATAACCACCAATTTAAATTTCCTCCAAATTTCTGTCCATGCAAACCCTGGATCCTCACATTCTGCAGTCCCAAAGCAATGCCCCTGCTCTCTGAGTTTTCTTTTTCTGCAGCTCTATGCTGTCAAAATCCCAGCCTGGCATGGCAGCAGCTACGTGGCCAAATGGAGCTTTCATACTTTAAACTTCTTTTAAAACAAAACCTATGACATTTAGAAGCTAAAGAGTTGTTTGGAATTACAATTAATTTGTATTTTTTTCAGGTATTATTCAGCATAGATAAGGAATTTATACATGCATATATATGTATATATATAAAATCCATATATTTAAAATGTCAGGCAAAAATTGCCAAAGCAGATGCTGAAAGGCAGAATACAAACTTTTATCTCCAACATGAAAGAAATTAAAACATCTTGTCACAAGGAAGTGACAGATAGAAAACGCTATAAATAGCATTATTCTGCTGATTTGTGTTCTCTCATTTTATTTAGAATTATTTTTTAAAAGACTGAAAACTTTAGGCTGAAACCATCTGGAAGAATCACCAACAGAAACTTGGATTTGTTTCTTAATATCGTTCTGGTGACTGTGCAGTTTTTCTAACTGTCTGTGTTTTACCTCCCCGAATTTGGAAGGCAGGGTTAATTTTCCAGACCTCTGCTGAAGGATTCCAGGCTGGAGGAGAAAGGGCTTTGGCTTCACTGTACCACAGGAGGTTTTTTTTTTCAGTTTTTTTT